>JARDWD010000228.1:0-212738 GCA_029034505.1 Ornithoptera priamus | reverse complement strand
CGACACCGCTGCGGTGTATAATACCATATTTGGCCAGAGATAAGAAATACTGAATAGTTTATAATGTTGATGATTTATTCGCTGTTGCGATTCCGTGCCGCATGCGCACTGACTTCGCCTCGCGCTCCTGGATCGCCTTGTTCTGCATGTCAAGATCGTGCTGCTCGCGCGCCGCGTCGCCGCTCTCTAGTCGCAGGCTGATTGCGTGCAGCACACGTAGCTTCTCCTCTTGAATCTGTCACCGTCCGTAATAAACTTCAGTTTCTATCCTGACTTAACATTAATTTGCACTATCTGGCAGGATATCTCCATCCTCGATTCCACAGGTATGACAACGCGGAATACGAATTAAATGATGATACGCGGTTAATATCAAGCGATAGCCTGAATCGTGAAGTAACCTAACACAAATGCTTTCAGCTGAAAATTGACAAGTAGTACTTAGGTTTTTGTACTTCAACTTCTACTTCTGTTCATTTTTTTTATTTAAAGCTAAGCACCAGCCGGATAGGTACACATATATTACTTAATTGCTGCGGCGCAATGTCTGTTTTGGTTGGACAGGCTGGGCTGGGTTCAGCAGTGTGAATGGTGCCATGTGGTACCGAGTGTACCGCGCGTGTATGCGGCGTTCCCTCACATCCCGCTCCGTCTGCTTGCGCATGCGGTCGGTGCGCGCGCGCGACCGCTGCAGCAGCTCCAGCAGCCGCTCGTCCATGTTGTCGCGCGCCGCCCGCTCCGCGCGCCGCGCTTCCGCCTCCTCCCGCGACCGCTCGGCGTCCGCGAAGATGCGCGTCTTCTCAGCTTCTTTCTATACATTATTTGAAATTCATATTAACAACTCGGTTCTGTACATTTTCCAATGATTTGATTGATCAGCTACCAATATTTCAATAAAGTTACGCGGTAGTGTTTCTCGTCACCTTCAGTTGTCAACACATCATGAAATAAAAAATTTAATGCTTTGTAACATTCTCAAATAGTACCTAACGATCTGTATAATTCATTACCACCAGTAAAATACCATATGCAATCATCGTTTACGAAAATTCTCCTTACAAATTCTTGTTCAAACTTCCTGATGGCCGCCATCTCCTCGTCCGCCTTCTCGTTGTCCAGCTTCTGCAGATTAAGCTCCGTTTCGTACTCCTTTCGGTTCCGATCAGCGACCTCCTTCGCTCTGTCGCATTTTATATATTACATATATTTGGGATACATATAACATATCCACTACATTCGTTGACTCAATTTACATTTGACTTGTTTTTTAGAAATTAAGAATATACTTTCGAAAAATTCAAGGGTCATTATTATGCAAGTGTATAGTCAATCACCTTTTTATATCTAATAGTGTGAAGAGTAGTCAATATTGTTTAAAAACATGTCATATAAAACTGTACTGTTATTGGACAATGATTTAAAACTAAGCAGTTAAAAAATTTAAATGTTTTTCATGAAAAAGTAGTAAATTGCTTTAAATACAAATAAATCTTTAGCAAATGAGTTCTGCTTATCATGATGGGCAGCACAACTATTTATTACATTGTAGAAAGCAACTAACTGATCCAAGATTTCCTTCTGGTATTTTTTGTTCATGTCGAAGCGGCGCCTCTTCCTGGTCTCCATCAGCTCGTTCCACTCCTTGGCTTTGCGCATGATCTCCTGGTCGTCGTTGTTCTTACGCTCCGCTTCCTGTCGCCGCAGTTCCGTCATAAATTTTATCTGCTCCTCGCGTTCCTTCTGGGTGACCGTCTCTATAACTGCTCTGGAATTAAAGTGTTAAAAGTTTTCAAAGAGCATTTTTTCTAATTTTAAAAATTGAGATTTAATTATGCCTTTTAACCTATAATGTTCAGAGTATATGTAATATGTACCTAAGAAACATTTTGGGAGAGTCCTTATTTTTGAAAAAGATGTCCCTGGCGTCCTGCAGCAGGCGCTCCTGTTCCTCACACTTGTGCTTTACATATTCCTTGTAAAAATCGGTGTTGGCGCGCTCTGCCGCCTCGATGCGAGCGCGTCGCAGCTCTTCATTTCGCTTGTTTACGTTCTAGAGATGTTTTTAAATTCAATTTTGTATATTGTAAAAATTTTATTAAGAAAAACATCTCAGTGAGCTGGCTACAGTTTAAAACAGTCAAATTTCTGATTACGTCAAACTGTTTGCGGTAATTCTATAAAAAATTGTATTTCCAGCCTCATAGTAAGAGTTGGCAATGAATAGAATTGTATTGGAAAAACACCTCTAGTTCTCCTGTTAAAAAAAGTAAAAACATGTCTTTACCTCCAATGAGTTAGGCCAAGACTTGGTCATGGCGGTGCTGGTCTCGTGGAGGTGGCGAATGTATTCTCTCTTCTGTACTGTCTCTGGAGTCTCACGACCATAGTCTCTCCAGCCCACAATGCGGGACCACTCATCTTTGCTCATCACTATTGGCATGGTGCTTGTTAATAGCTGTAACGAGATAATATTTCATAACACATAGGGTAGTGTTTCATATAATTTAATTTCTGCTACATACTTTTCTGTTTATAAATTATTCTTCTGATTCCTTGTTCCTTTTTATTTTTGTAATACTTTTTCTGTCTTAAGTTGTTAAGTAATAAATGTCGATAAACTTTTTCTTGACACTATCAGTTATTTTTTCTGCCAGAACTGCAACAGAAATATTTTTAAATACGTAAGCAGATTTTAGAATTTCCTTATTTGATACCAATTTGAGTAAAGAAAATTAAAACATTCTGTTGCTAAGGGAATGCTAAGCCGAACAAAATGTACATGTATGAATCAATTAAACATATAAATCTATGTAATTCAGAAACTTAAATTATTTTTGATTTTGTTTATATATTAAGAACAGGTTTTCATATAGAGATTGGTATGGATAATGCTAAATTACATACAACATCCATTTTAACGAAATACTCTGCATTTTTGTGCTCATTTTTCTAATCTGTAATTTTAAGAGAAAAATCTGTCAAGTCGGAAATATTTACGTCAGCCACGTTGGAAGTGCCAACTCGGTGTTTTTATGGTGAATACATGAAAATTTTATTGTAATTACTACTGTTTGGTTTGGAAAAACATAATGTTTAATTTAGAATTCATGCAGACTACCATATTTTCTTAAATTTTTATTCGTGTTATTGCAAAATTCTATGTATAGTGGTGACATAATTACTACATTACTATTCGGGAGTTCGGCCTGATTTTCATTAAAGTTAACTTTGGTTGCAGTGCAGTAGTGGCTTCAAAATGAAAATAAAAGAGTTGAAGAGGACAGTAAACGTGTGCTGGTCGCCAGCGGAGCAATATCCGATAATGCTGGCGGCCGGCACTGCGGCTCAGCAAGTCGACGCATCGTTTAGTTCCAATTCTTTCTTGGAACTATATTCTTTAAACTTGGAGGAGCCTGGCATGGATTTAGAACTAAAGTCTAGTCTGCAGACACAACATAAGTAGGTGTTTTATTCATCACAATGTTAATGTTGAAATTATTTAATGTAAAATCTATATAAACAATCACATGAGTTGTCTGACTTACGTAAAGTGCATGGTTGTTAAAGAATAGAGTAATAAACATTGATTTTGAAACATATATAATCATTATTTATAATTAGTTTCTTAATTCAATGGATAATTAGGGAAGTTAGAAAATTAAAAATAAGTTGGTATATATTTATAAAATAGACAATGTAAAACAATTTTTTCCATTGCTCTTATTATACTATGGTCTTAATTTCTAATTAACATTGGTTAATATATGCAAAATTACTTTTGTCTCTTTGTATAAAAAATAAGAAAAGTACTCATATTTAATATTACACATTACAGGTTCCAAAAGCTAGTATGGTCGGGAGCAGGTGTAGTTGTAGGTGGATGTGATGGTGGATTGCTCCAATTTTATAATTCTGAAAAATTATTAAGCAATTCAGCAGAGTCACTTGTTGGGAGTAATTCAAAACACAGCGGTATGATTTGTTAATAAAATTTATTTTGTAACATTTACAATATTGATATATTTACTGTGTTGCTGATGGTTGAAGTTAAAAATAAGAAGAGAAACACTATTACTATTATATTTAATAGAAGATAATATGATTACATTAGTAATGGTCTACTGAAAATTTGCAATTTCACTTTAGATTACATAAAAATACTGTTATTTATTGTCAATCTTTGAAAGAAGATAAACTAACTATATTGTACAAAGTTTAATAATAAAAATATAAAAGTCAAAACTAACATTTTTGTTGGATAGTAAAATTAACTGTCTAGTATCAGGTACAATGTATTTGACATTAATTACTTTAAAGTAGTTTATTATTATTTAACATACATACACTTTTGCTGATACTGTTATCATTAATATGTATTTATATATAATGAACTTTAACAATATGGAATAAGAACAAGTATTAGATTGTGATATGTCCATAGTTTTTTATAAAATAGCAGTGTTACATTTTACATATTAGTTGTATAAGATCCGTACATTATTTTTGTTTTTCTATAAAATCTGGAAGTGTATTGATATAAAATTCTCAGATACATAAAAACATTTAATTCATATGTTAATTATGTAAAAATAGACAATAAAAATATCTATAGCTGAAGTTATTTAGTTTAGTAATCAACAAGTGTCTGTTTTAAAAAAAGTTTTCTTTCACTTCCCACAGTGAAGAATATCATCTACATAATAATAGCTATAGGAGTCGTATATTCTGTATGACCTCTTCATCCTCCCACCCCATCTACAAATTATAGTATCTTATGTTATAACTAAGTTATGTATTCACAATTTTCATTGTATAAATAGTGAAGCAGATGATTTATATACAACCGTGTCTTATTTAAAATAATTTTCCGTTGCTAAATAGGACATGTATCAGCACTTGATATCAATCCATACCAGAGGAATCTGCTTGCGTCGGGAGCATCAGAGAGTGAGATTTTCATTTGGGACCTCAATAACACAAGTCAGCCAATGGCCCCAGGCAATAGAAATCAGCCTTTTGATCATGTACAGGGACTAGCTTGGAATCAGCAGGTAATTGTGTTGAAAAAGATCCTATTTTGACAAATTTTATAGCATTTATATTATGCAATATGCATTTATAAATCATGACATGACAACTGACTACCTTTAGTTTTGTTTCAGGTCCAACACATTCTAGGCTCAACATTCGCCAACAGATGTGTTGTATGGGACCTGAGAAAGAATGAACCTATCATGAAGCTCAGGTAAAGACATTTGTAACCATTTAGTCATAAGAAATTCAACATAAAAGGGGTAAATTGAAGCTGTCATTTAAGATTATGAAAAAAATATTTTAAAGTAATTTGCAACATGTACAACAAATACAATAGTAGAAAGAAAATGGAAGGTTTGCATGCTTATGCAGATATGGAAATATTACACTGATATCCTGCACCAATTAGACATGAGAGTATAACAAAGGTTATTGAAGATAAACACTCTATATTCATTATTCTGTTACTGTTCTTGTACAACACCATAAACATGTTCAAGGAGTCTAGATGTATTTTTATAGCATGAAATGAATACAACAGGCTTGTGTTGTGATGTTGACTTGATGATAATGCTACTTAAGTAGCAATAGTTAAGGATGCTGCATTATATTGCATACCTCATCTCAAGTTATGTTTGTGTTTAATTTTGTTTCTGCATCATGACTGTAATTTTCTAAGTTACAGTTCCCTTTGTAATAGAACACTGTAATTATTTGCACATTCCTGATTGTTTAGTAATAAAAACCTATCACATTGTAAGGTATTTAGGAGTTTGGTGTGGAAAATTATGCTTATGCTGATAAAGTCTTCTTGTTTGTCTGCTGCAGTGATTCGCAATCGCGTACTCGCTGGCGGGCACTCGCATGGCACCCTGCCGTCGCTACACAGCTCTGCATCGCATCCGAGGATGACCAGGTGCCCGTGGTCCAGTTGTGGGATCTCAGGTGAACAATCAAAACTATCAAAAGCGATAGTTTATATAACATACTTACCTTTTTTATATCGGTGGTATAAAGAAAATCTAACACCATTTACACTTTGCACCTGAGATTATGTTCTGTTTAGAGTTTGCCGCATAGTAAGTGAACGTGCGCTTGATCATAATAATGGCGCTCTAGTTACGAGCTGCTAATCGCTTTGACACATTATATGATTTATATCATTATTCAGTAGTTCTACTTCACTATAAACATTATTGATTATATTGAAAATTGCATAAATTGATTTGTAATGAATTGATGTGAAAATCAGGTTGGCTGCTTCACCCTTGGTCACATTAGAGGGCCATGAGAAGGGTGTCATGTCGCTGTCATGGTGCAGACAGGATCCTGACCTCTTGCTTTCTGCTGGTAAAGATGGTCGACTTCTGTGTTGGAACCCAAACAACACCAAACCGGTGAGAACATCTAATGTATTAGTTTTTAATCAATTTCGTATGTGTATTTATTTATGTTAAGTATATGGGCGTCTTTTATTTGTAACGCAGGGTGGTGAAGTGGTGGTCGAAGTAGGTCGGCAGTCGGCGTGGATGTTCGACGTATCGTGGTGCCCTCGTAGCCCTGCGCTACTAGCGAGCGCCTCCTTCGAGCAACAGGTAGTGGTGCACGCACTGCTCGCCGGTTCTCACACTCAGCCGGTGAGTGCCACTCATATGGATAACGTATACAAGAAACATAGTTCAGGTCATTGTCATTCATTATTGGAGAAAAGTGTATGTAAACTTTATGATAATATTATATAAATAAATAATTGATGTTTCCAAAAACACATTTGAAATTGTTATGCGTGTATTATGTTTATTTACTGATGTTTGTGTAACAGAGTGCACAGAACCAGAGCAATATGTTGGATTCGTTTGGTGGTGCTGGATCGCTAGGCGCATTGCCGGACGTTGCGCGTCCGGTACCAGCGCAGCCCCCGCCGCAACCCACGCGTGCTCCTCGCTGGCTGCGCAGACCCGTCGCCGCCCGCTTCGCGGTAAGCGACCTACCTTCCTTACAACGTGTCACACTGACAACATTAAAGTAGCAATTAGGAAATTTTAACTAAGAGCCAGATCAGTTCCTCTATAATCTCTACCGACGAAAATAGTACATTATAACAATTATAAACTCTAACATAAAAAGATTACTAATGCAATGCTATGTAAACATCCCAACTACTAGCTCAATGCTATGAACAAGAGTGATTGTGTTCATAATCCTGCAAGGGAAGCTTGCAAGACGTGACAGGTCAGAGTGCTAATGTGTAATTGTTAAGTAGGCACGCGGCAGCGTCCGCGCAGCGCCCAATAAATCAGTGCATCGGTAGCCGCAGCGAGATTCATTTCATTTCGCGAATTCTGATACTAAGTAACAGTAATGCAACTGCTGTTTCAGTTCGGCGGCAAGCTGGTGACATTCGGTAGCTGCCCGGAGCAGGACGGTGCGCCTAAGACTGTTTACATCAGCCAGGTAATGATGATTTTGGTACAATAACAAATTTACATGCACACAGTATGTACATAAAGATAAATTATTAAATAAAACTTTCACTATCTGTGAATTACATTTGCGATCTATCAATATTATATACTAGTAGTTAGAGAGTAATTAATACGCTTTCCATTTGTTTTATAAACTTGTGCGAATATAATATACATTAATGTATGTTAAATGTAATGCAGAATAAATGCAGCCTAATAATTATACCTTACAAAGTATCAAAACAGTTTTGTCAACATTAATGGCATGTTCCTTGCAAAATTACTCTGGTAATTTAATGATTGAGATTTTGTGTTTCCACTAAGTATTTTGTGTGCAGGTAGTAAGTGATCCTGAAATAGTAGAGAAGGCAGCGGAGTTGGACAATGTGTTGAGCCTGACGATGAGCCAGGAGCCCGGTGCCACAGAAAAACTTGCTGAGTGAGTAAAATTACTGGTTTATAGTCTAAATATCGATGGGAAAAAAATTTTAAATATATACGTGTGTGTGTTCTAGTGGTGGTAAGTGATAATTTAGTATGTGACAATGGAACTCTGGTTAGTGTTCACACTAGAACACAGCACTATATTTTGTTCATTGTGTTCAGACATTAAGTAAATGTGTTATATTATAAGTGGAGAGCACATTAGGCACATTGAAAGTAATGATGTGAAATAAAAATGATAATTCATCACTTGGTACACTGTGAAATGATGTAACGGATTCTTACTCATCATTAATCACTTATTATTGTCATAATTGCAAATTTACTAATATGAGTTGTTCTTACTCGCCGCTAGATACTGTCGGCAGCGAGGCGACGCAGCCCCCGAGCAGAACGAGCGTTACGTGTGGTATTTCCTGCGCGCCAGCTTCCTGCCAACCTTCCGCACTGAGGTGCTCAACTTGCTCGGTGCGTGTGAACGTACTCGCCGCCCGATTCCCAACGATACCTTGATAACACATATAAACAACTGTTTTTTTTTCAATAATCGTGATTTGTGCAATGAGTATAAACGCAGAGCCAGCATTTGTTGTTAAAATTTTCCTCAACATTTTATAAGTTTAATTATCTGTGCCTCCCCAGGGTTCAAGCAAGACGATATACCGTCAAAGTTCAAAAACTTACAGACGTCGTCCGGGGAAGGACAGCCTGATCTGGCAGCCCTAAGCAGGGTGAGTAGCTCTAATGATTTATTTTCAGCTTCTCTTTTTTTGCTTTAATAACGTGATGCTTTCACAAGATGTTTAAAGTTGAAACTGAAGATATATAATTTTTTAGTTTAAAAATTACTTCAGTTTGTATCAGGTATTCCTGCAGATGTTACACAAATGTAACGGGTATCTTTAAAATTTGGCGAATACTTTAACAAGTAGATTTTGTTAATGTTATTTTGGGATGAAATACAAAACACACAAAATGTTTTCTCAAAGTAATATGACCAGTTCATGGTGTATGTATTTGGTGTATTTTCAAAAAACTAATAGTGGGCTTGCTGTGTTCCCTGATGTATGTAAATAATCATAATGTTAAGTTGTTGGAAATAATCCCCGCACGGTGTGCACATTAACTTTTCTCTAAATAATATATGCTGCAGTCTAATCACGCATTACCTTCATCAACATAACCCGTGCTACCGTTCCGGCGGTAGTACAACATATTGTTTGTAACAAATATACGTGAGTGAAAATGGCAGATGATAGACAACTATTCGTAATGCGCGATCGGGTACAGTATATTAATTATATGGAACTAAATGCTGAGTGTTTGCTTGTGGCTGCTGTGTACGCGTAGGGCGAGTCGACGGAGACTGACGCGGAGCTCTCTACCGACACCAGCACCGACCTCTCGGTGAGTACACGCTCGCCAACACATACACACACACAGACACATACTGATAACACGTACACGATACTGCGTACGCACGCACACGTACCCATCAAGCGAGAACGCAGCCACAACACATACTTTTTTAATTAATTAATTAACTCCACCTTTTTCTTGAGAGTTTTCCTTTATACTTAATACTTTTACATTAATTTTTTGTTTTTTGTTGTTAAAAGTTAATATCTCCTATAAAAGATGTGGATGGATGTGATCTGAAAGTGGGGTTCCAATAATTCTATATCGGACTTTTAAATTTCTGTAGTGTAGCTTGGTGATTGGCTTAAGAGATATATTCGGTACAATTTTATAGCTTTAATTGTGCATTATGTTTAAAGGTCTATTTGTTGTTAGTTTACAAATTTGTTTTTAAAGATGACATCTTTCTGACAACCAATTTTGATCTTAAACATGATCTTTTGTTGTAGGACGCGCACACATTGATTGAGAGAAAATTAGCCAATTTGGAGTTAGCATCAGCGGTTTCCAATGTGACGATACCAAATGGAGAAGGCTAGTGCTTTTTATTTCTAGAAACTATTCTTAAAGCTTTCTTGTTTAATCGTTCCTATTAGTTAGTGGGTTAGACAAGTGTTACACTGCATATTCTGTCTTTTCTTGTTGGAGTCAATGGACACAGAAAACTTTTTTGTGTTCTTCAGAGTTATACAAGTGACTGATATCTTTACATTAAAATTAAAGTGCTTTGTTGTGGCTTTTTCAAAACTAATTAATATGGGTAGTGAAAGCAAGTTATAAATAATAATTTTCATCATCATATTACTATACTATAGGAAATGAAATACCGCCCCGGATCTCGTCCATTGGCTTTAAATTCGGTGGATGCACGTGTAACCCATCTAGTTGTAAACTTATTTAAATATACCCATTTTCAGATTCTGCAAGTATGATTTGCCGCGCGCTGGTGTGCGGTAACCTGGAGGAGGCGGTGGAGCTTTGCCTCGAGGCCAAGAGAGTTGCCGATGCACTCATTATTGCATCACTGGGTGAGTGTAGTGCTAATTAACTAAACCCTATATATGATAAAACCCTTGACTATATGTCATCATTCCTGTGCCGTTGCCCATCTCGGTAAATACTACTGACTGGCAGTCAAACAGTGGTGTACAAACACTATTTGCATTGTTTCTGTTGTTTGTTGTAGCTATTGAAATCAGTGGCCTTCACAAGACTTTGAGGTCTTGGGGAATGAAGACCAGTATCAAGTATTTGTTATTACCATTCATGTTTTCTGTTTACATAATTAATGACATCATGTATATCGGCAATGAAATATTGTAACGATGAGTGTCTGCAACAGGCAGCCAGGATCTGCTGTTCAAAGTGCAGAAGTATCACCTCAACAGCACCGCTAAGGATCCGGTCTCGTTGTTAAGCGGCAGCTTACTACAGTCGCAGTGGAGCGCGCTGGTGGAGGGCGCGGCGCCGGGCAGTTGGCGCGAGACCCTTGCCGCTCTCGTAACGCACTGCGACCAGGAGGCGCTCGCGCACTACTGCGGTTAGTGCTCTCGACTGTTGTATTAAGAAATATTGAAAGCAATAATTCTTGTAACTATTAACTTACAGTGAATTTTTAATTCTATATTTAATAGTTCATTTCTTTGAGAAACATATTTTAATAAGGTTTTTTTTATAATAATTTATGTTAGTGGTGGTGATAACACTACGGAAATATTGATTAACTACCAAATTCCAAACTGTAAGTGAAAAATCTGCGGCAAAATTAGCATCGTAATTTAATGCCTACCAAATGCAACGTAAAAAAAACAGTATTCATAAATTACCTTAAAGGTTTATTAAGATAATGTTGTATTCTAAAAGTTAAACTATAAATAAAAATATGTTATTAACAACGCATTATGTAAGATTTTGTGGCGTACAGAAATGCTTGGCGCTAAGCTGTCTCGCGAGACGGATGCGGCATTGCGCGCGGCGGCCACGCTGTGCTGCGTATGCGCAGCGCGCGCCGATGCGCTGCCTGCAGGCGCAGACGCAGAGAGTCGAGCAGGGCGGGCCGACGCTGCAGCGCTTGCGCGAAGAACAGAACTCGCACTACTGTTGCGCCGTGCAGCTGCCGCCAGGGGGCGTGAGCAGCAGGTGAGCGCGGTGAAAATTCACTGTATTATCTTATATTCTAAATTGTTATTTACAATTTAAATTTTCAGCTAAAATGCTCCGTGGTTTCAAATGTAATTAAGTCCAATGGTAGTATAGGGAGGAACCCTGTTACTGTGTTGTATGTGTGTATAAATATAGCAAAAGAGTAGACATATATTGAAAGTGCGCTTACGGTGTTTGCAGACTGACAAATTGGACGCGTCGCTCCATGAATACGCGAGCCGACTGGCGGAGCAGGGTTGCCTGCAGAGCGCGCTGGCGGCGCTGCGTGGTGTTCGCCACGAACTGCCGGAGCGGCTGCAGCTCGCGCTCGGCTTGCACCAGGTAACACCGTTGTTCACCACTACTCATATTTTAATATTAAGACCACAATTTGTTTAATATCTGATAGGTATCTTGAATCTTACAAACTTTAACACCTCTTATCGGTCGTGTAACAAGACGATATTGTCAGCAGCACGAACAGCTACAGCAGGCCCGCGCTCGCACGCTGAGTGCACACAGCACTCACAGCGCGCACTCGGCTCACGCGCGCACTACTCGCGCGCACCCGGCGCACGCGCAACATTCTCACCAACCGCACCTCACGCACAACGACATCACTAATGCGTTCGGATCAGGTAATTAATGAATTGTTATATAATACCGACTAATACTTTTTATTTTTGTTATTGAGGGGAGGGAATTATTCTACGGACTGCACTATTGCCTCTGGGCACTACGACTACATGCGATGTTATTGACAGCCTTTGCTCTGTTTTTCCTTAGACTTGGCAAAGTTTAAGATGCAAACAGTTCTAAGTAGAGTATATGTTCTAAGTCTGCAAATCTCTGTGTAGTATGCTAGGCTATGTCCGAGCCGAGTATGTAGCAATAATGAATAACGTGCGTTGCCAGGCGTGCCGCTGGGTGGTGATGCGGGTAGTTGGCAAGCGCAGCAAACGACGCGCCCGCCGAGCGTCGGACCACACTCTGGTAAGACTCACCACGCAACAATCCTTTTGATGATTGATCCAAGAAAAACATAAGCTCAATCGTTATTGTCTTCGCGAGTCGTGTAAAGTTTGCAACCAACTGCTGATTTAAATTGTATGGACACACAATTCAAAGGGAATATAAATGGTTAAAAGAAACAATTATTTATTACTTCTACAGTATACAGATGGAGGCTTTGTATTCTGTATTAGTAGAAAATTAATTGTTTTTTTTTTAACCATTTTTACGTATCTGTTCCATAATTAGAATTGATAATTAAATGAAATTTTTCAGGTGGAATTACGAGTCGATCGAAATACAAAGTAGATCCTTCAGTGCAAGCAGCCCCTGGATACAACCAGTATGGCTACAGCAACCCCGTTACATCGCAACCCCAGGGCTACGGCGGCTACAATAGTCCTTTGCCTGATCCGTACAGTGCAGCCAGCGTGCCCGGCCCGGGCTATGCTAGGAATCCGGCGAATACCATAAACCCCATCAATCCTGCGCCTTTAAACCCTATGAATCCAATTAATCCCGCTTCGCTAAATCCACTTAACCCTACTCCAATGAACCTGCTCAACCCTGTTCCGTTAAATCCACTAAATTCGACACCATTAAATCCCATGAATAACACATTGATGACCCCATTGAATACATCCTCTATGAATCCTGCAATGAATGGCGGTTACGTGGGTCCTGTAGGAGGGGCACCTCCGGGAGTAGATGCTGCGCTCGCTGCTCCGCCCTCTCGAAGCATCGCACCGGGCTGGAACGATCCACCCATGGTATCGTCTAAACCTAAGGTATCTAAAAATATTTTTTTTTGTCTACAAAAATAAAAAGGATCGTTTTTAATGTTCCAGTCATTTTGCCAATTTAAATCTAGATCTAGATAAAATAGCTGTGAACGTTCTAGCAGACAGGCACAGGCACGGAGGAGATGTCGGCTAGGCATGCCGGCACGCGCCGGTGGGGGCACCTTATTGACAGTAGGCGACAGGTGGAGGTACATAGGGGTACTTTCAAGGAAAAAACTGATAGAATATTATGCGCATGCTGGAGCGTGGGATAGACCAGGATATTAATGTTTATTATGTAACGACAGAGGGAAAACATCAAGTAGAGTTAATCTGTGCAAAGGTTACGATTTAACGAGCTCTCGCCTCTCCTCTCCTCTGCTGGCTTACAGTAGACTACCAACTGATTGTTTGATCCGTCCACCGTATAGGATTCGCCAAAACAGTGAACTAATTTTTTCCTTGACTGTACCATGGGCATGTATTTTCTGATAAAAAATTACCATTAGCAGCGAGTTGAGAATTTTACCCAAGTTATTTCCTTTGTATTCTAAAGCAAGCTGATTTGCAATAATAGATCGCATGCGTTTTGGTTTCACCTCCTCTCCCTTTCTTAATAAGCATTTTTCGACAATTATGTACGAATCATTATAACAAGATGAATAACTTTGCACACCAACGATATCTTCTCGATTTGTCTTTTGGTGTTCTTTGATGTGGATACTAACTTAGCTTACAGTGTTTTTTACTTAGGTATTAAGCATAATTTGTTGTTTCATACGACTGATCCACGGGCACCAAATATCGACCTCACAATTCTTCATTCGTCATCATTATCATCGTCTATCAGCCAATTATTGCCCACTGGTGAATGTTCAGGCGCTTGAAAAATTTACAATTTAAAAATTTACATCTTATTAATTGCTTGATGAAGATAGATTTTACTTGTGGCTTGTTATTTGATTGCGATATATCTCTATAGCCAAAGCAGGAGGTGGCGGCGCAGGCGCCAATCACGCACCCGCTATTCGGTGTGGAGCCGCCACAACACGTGCCCCTGCAGCCGCAGTACGGAGCTGTGCCTTATCAGCAGCAGCAACATCAGTACTATCCGGAACAGCATGGCTACACCGGCTACAACCAGCACCAGCCCACATACAATCAACAGGTCCTTCTACACAATGTCCTTTATTGCAAATATTATTTATTTAATTCCTTGTTCTTCTCTAACTTTTTTCTTTATCGTAAGGTGATATGGGCGTTACATGATCATTCTGTGCAGGTGGACAACCAGCCGGCTGTCGCTCCTGTGCCATCACCCGCGCCCGCGCCTGTTCAGAAGCCGCCTCTCCCCGAGCAGCACGCTGTGCTGCAGTCGGTGTTCGACTCGCTGCGTGCCGACTGCAGCAACCTAGCGCCTAACCCGGTACGTAAGCCGCAGACATAGTATAGTAGTGACTGGATAATTATTCCTATCTTCCTGAAATCTAGTTGCATCAAGTAGAACAAAAAAAGGAAACTATAGGAAACTAAATGTTACTGGTAATACAGCCTTGTTAAAAATAAATATTTTTTTTAGCAAATGAAGAGGAAACTGGAGGACGTTCAGAGGAGGCTGGAGACATTGTATGACCTGCTACGTGAGTACAGGGTAAGTGAGGATCTGGTTTCGTAGTCAACTCTAGATGTTTGTAAACTGAAAACAGAATGATAAATTTTACATTACCAGCATTATTTCTTTATATTAATATCCTCTTTTATACCACTAAGGTGACAAACAGGTAAACAGCTTACCTGTTGGTAAGCAGTTACCGTAATCTGTAGACGCTAGTACGACTAGAGGCATCATCACGCGCGTTGCTGACCGCGGAGATACCTTATCACACCCTTAGTTGCTGTTAATCTAAAAGGATGTTTCCATAGGTTTTTACTGCTTTACTTATCTTATGCTATATTGTATTCATTAAAAATATTAAACCTCTCTTCCTCCTCTGCCTGCACTTCCAGCTATCGGAGAGCGCGCTCGGGTCGCTGCACGCATGCGCGCAGGGTGTGCAAGCGCGCGAGTATGGGCACGCGCTACAGTGCGCCACCTCGCTGGCGTCCGGGGCAGACTTCGCGGCGGCAGCGGGCTTCCTGCCCGGCCTCCGGTTGCTGCTCCAGCTTGCCATGCAGCTGCAGGCACAAGTACGATGAGAGCAACAACTACTTTGCTACTACCAAGGAGGTCGGGGTAGCTTATAAATTGGACGGGGTGTCGTAACTATCCGCTTGTCTCAAAGCATACTTTAGGTCTCTTATTAAACATTAATCCAAACATTATATGTCAGAATATCTATGCCATACTTTAAGGATGAGAGATGTATACACTACACATATACTCTGTATAAGAAATACAAGATTAAACGCAGTTGGGTATTTCGTTATGGATTCAACACGTAAGGAGTCCAAGGTGTTGTTCACGACAGAAACCGTCTAAACTTGAAGGTGGTTAAAATGAACACTAACTAGCAGTTAGTGTCGCGTTGGACGAGTGAAGTTTAGTGTAACATATTGCTATAATCAGATATATTAATGTAGAAACATATATATGTTCAATGCATTTTAAATATATGTTTTAATGTTTCATTTACGTTATCCAATGTATGTTGAGTTGTTCCTGTCATGTGATTGATATGATTCAATGAAATTTTGCAGAAAGCTTGCATTCCTGTTATAATTAAACGAATGAGTGTGATGGTGTTCGTTAAACAAAATATACTCTTACTAATGTCATTATATTATATTTATCCATTTAACACTACAGGAACAGTTATTGACTGACTATTCATCTCTATAATAGTTATTTAAAATAACATTGCCAATGAAGGTAAGTAAATCGGAAGCGACAGTTGTTATAATAATCCCCAAACAGAATTACATTTATATGGATTTTATGAATAACGTAACATTAGTTTGTGTGAAATATTTTAATTACTAAAATAAATTGCAAGAAATCTCTAATGCCTCACTTAATGTTAACTTAAAAACTGTTTCCTGTACTGTAAGATATCACTTCGGCGCTGATCCAACAGTGAGGAGACCACACTGGCTCACTGTACATTATACTGCGGCACATTTGCTACAGATAGATGAGATAATTAATATATTAATTTTAATTTGTTTAATGTAATTATGTTATTAAATCTAATAATAAATATTTTTGATGTACGCATTGTTTCTCTAAACCTTGACCCTAAAAAAACCAATCTGACTACAATGTGATATAAATTCAATTGTTTGTCTATGGCACCACAGGTTCGGAACAATTGAATCGATTTTGATCTATGTTTAGTATGATCTATATGTTCTTCTATTCGACGAAGCAACGAGTCGAAGGGGACGTTTACCTGATGGTATTGATACGTCTTCACCCCCATAACACCGTGGTGCTAGTTAGGACGATATACATTGCACTACATTGCGCTCGTCGTCTTGAGACAAGATTTCTCGTGATCCCAGTAATTTCACAGCAGCTTTTTATGACTTCGTGAGGGTACAGTGGCGGTGGAGATATTCCAAACCGTCTCCCACTCGTGAATAAAAAGTTACTGATGTAATAAATTTTGGTTCATTTACATAATTAAAAGTAACTTAAATCAATCGTGGTATGTTTTTCGTCTACGTACAGTACGCCTGTAAATGGAATATTTCCAAAGCACATTTTTGTTTCCATTTCAGTCGATTTTAAACATCGCTCGTAATCATCACGGTATAGTTACTGTACCGCCGGTAAATGTCACTGAACATGATGCGGTCGCTGGAAGGCTTCCGCCCTTACGTCATTTGTGATAAAGAACAAAATAGTATAACGGAAATGTAGATTTTTGTGATAATGGATTTGAGTGATTTCCGCTTTTTATTGTTTTGGGGACGGAGCGATAAAGTGTTCGAATTTATTTTTTTTAGCGTAAAATTTTTAAAAGGTTTGCCTTTAAACAACAACAACACAGTGAAGTCGATAAATGAAATGTAATATATTTTTTTTCTCTATTTTACATGGCTTCATCGCTAATGCGATGATGATGTTGCCCTCTTAGTAAACACAAATATAATTTATGTATAATTAATCACAAACACGCCTTAGAACTATTTTGTAAAGTTGTTTGGCTTCATTGGACATTGGTTTAGTCAAGATTGTGTTAACTCTACAGATTTGAAGCAAAACACTAGAATTGCAGGCGTCTCTATAAGCTTGATTTTTTGAAAATTCTATGAGGATGTGATAAACATCATCAATTCTATTACAGTTGGAGTACAACGGTGGAGACACCCTGCGCATTAAACAGGCAAACTTGTTGCACGACACGTGTCCGGCGCGCCCCCCCCACGCGACTGTAGTGTTTAGTCGACTTAGTACACAGTCGGTAATCCATGGCGAACGTAGAGAGTGTGGCTGGATCGTTCTATACCATATTCCTTTTTCTCTGGATCTCAAGTCAAAGTATTCACCCTAGCTTGTGTAACAATTTAATTATATAGTCTTAATATATTCGCTAAAATGGGATAATATATCTATGCGCTACCTTCACTGGTGGCAGCTTTTGCATGTAAATCTACTATTACATTGCCTAAAATATTGACGCGAGATAGGATTCGCAAAATGACGCATTCGGAAAATGACCGTTTTGGATTCTGCTTGTAGTTCTGATAATAATTCGAAAATTTTGTATGCTATCTATCGGTGACCCTCGAAAAGTCGAGGTACAGCGAGCCATGTGTTGTAGAGCTTTTGGAGTCTGACAAAATAACAAATTTATCATAATTAAGTGACTTTATATATGACAAGGTCTCCATTATAGCGTAAAGCTCTGCGAACATGATCGAGATATCATGTTTAATGTTAAATTTCATTGCATTATTAGAATTATAACCAAAGAAAGCCGCTCCAACTTCTTGTGTATATTTAGATTTAGACCCATCTGTATAGATTTTTATGAAACTACTAAATTTGGTATTAATTACTTTATTGCAAATATATTTAAGTTCAAGTGCATTATAACATCGTATTTAATTTTGAAATATCATAAAGAAAACTCATGTTGTAAACTCTATATCTCTTAATTGCTAAAGCAATTACTGAGTCACAATGTGGTCAGTCTTATGATAGAGGAAACATTATTTAAGTTATTGAAGCCGGTCGTATGACTTTATTATATAAGATTAGATAATTCAGAGTTTAATGCTATAAAATATGTATTTGTTGTCTGCAACGGGTTGCCTTTACTTTAACGAAGTGCTTGTTTAAAATTTTCTGGCTCACAACTTGTGGTTTAATACATAAATACTGTTTAGGTGGAAGATTCGCTGTTTGAATGGGGTTTCTGGTCGAGGTTTGGAGAAATATTTTAATAAAACTAACCCCGCGCAATATTCAACTTTTATTACACTAAAATAAAAAAAATCTGTTTTAATAACAAAAATAAGAAAATAAAATCAGAAAATTGTTTGTAGCCATCACTACATGCACAATTATCGCCCCAACGGATGAACGGGACAATAACCGTAGCGGGGGATGTTCCCGTAGCGTCGGAGGGTGGTTCCAGCTGGCGGTGCTACGGCGGCTCTGAATGTTTTAGTGCGCAGCGGCGGTTGCGGTGCTGGTTTCCAACGGAAACTGATGGATTTTTTTAAGGTGCATTTAATGTTGAACGTATAATAAACTTTTTTATGTAGTAAATAGTAAAAGGAACTAAAACACAGTTGATCGGAATGAAATGTTCCCAAACGAAATATTACGCTGGGCAATATTTATTGAATTAACTTTTGAATATGGTACTGTGTATATCATTCTAACTAATGTCGTAATCACACCATTCGGTGAACGTCTCACTCGTCTCTTCTTCGATTGAAAAGAAATATGTTTGATATATCAACCCCATCGTATTTTTTGATACATAGGATTGTTTAAATAAAGTTGTCATTTAGGAATATATTCATATAACAAGTGTCACATTTATTTGTAGCTACAACTTCATAACTTTATATCAATAAGACAAAGCTTGAATAAGTTTGCAATAAAAATAACCCAATTCACGTAAAGTAGATATTACTACGGAGTAAACTTTAGAAATAGCATAAAATGTCTTCGCGGAAATAAAAAGAGAGGAGATGGCGCAGTCAGCGGTTTGCGCGCCGGAAGAACTGGCTGAGTTGTTAAGGCTAAATAAAATCATCGACAGCTTTTTATGGTTAACAGATACGACTCACTTGGTCGGGACGAGAGGGTGGAAGAAAAATATTGTTTATGCATTGTTAACCCCCTGTCGCGCGCGTAAGTTCGTCGGCCGTAACTGCATCTCGCGTAATCCACCTACATGTAGTTGTTTACACAACACAAGGACGTTCACCTCTACATAAGTTATACACCCGCCCGTGCGAGCTGATTCGGATGTTAACACGCATTGATCACGCTTTGAGATATAAGACATTAAAGCCTTGTTACTTAAATAATTCATCTAGCCCATATTCACGTCAAATTGGGGATCAGTAATGTTCAGTAAAAATCACATCTGTTTGCTATTTTCACACTTTGTCCAAAAATCTAGATGATTTTCGATATATCTGTAATATGTCAATAAAATACATAATACACCGAGATTTGTATACATGTACATGAATAAGTTACATATGTGTCCATATGTCCACATCTACTTATAAGATACTTTTGAAACTCCACATTTTGCTGTATTACAGTAATTTACACAGTATTACATTGCGCTTGCCGCTTTAGTTATTTAGATGATATATTTCAGTAGCTCTATAGATCTAGATCTACATTCAAACGGCTCCTTGATTCATAAGTAATTGGCGAATTTTTATTTAAACAAGTATGCTAATGCAACTTAGTGACTAACGCGCAAAGTATTAACGAATATTCGGTGCAACGCGATGATTCAAATGCACAAGCGGAGGGTGAATAATTTAGTTTAAACCCTTCGATCAACAAAATATTATTAACTTAAGAAGCCGTGAGGAGATAGAGATCGTATGTATCGTTTTAAAGAAGTACAGGTTCGATCCCTTTGAGCTTTACTTTGAATATAAACATCGCGAGGAAATAGTTATGTTTGACACGTTGAATGTTAAACCAGGTCTACGAGATCATTTCCGTGTCTCGTTTGCGGTGCGGCTGAGTAATCAGACCTTCGTTATGCGAAGGGCATCACCTCAATTTGGTTCGGTGTATGATAAAAAAGCTGTTGACGTTGTTCCTACAGATTCATGTCGATCGATTAACTAATGTTAATATTCAAGGCAAACAAAGTCATATACACATTTACATGGAGCAAAAAGAAAAATTAAAATTTTTTAAATGTTACAGGGTTTAATAAACCTTGTACTGCCATAATGATAGTTTTACGGCCTAGTGTAAAACCACCTGTACCGCAGGAACGGAAAGAGTAGATAAAGCAATGCCGCATTGAATGTGTAGAAGAGGAACTGCTTTCGTGGATATCGACGTCCAGCATCGTATCAGCACTTGGGAAACAGAGGACAAATGCCCTTGCCTCTCTATTGAGAGACGATCTTGACTCCAGTAGTAGGAATACAAGTATTCAGAAATTATTAAAAGCGCATTCATCAATGTTTTTGCAACAGCTCTCCCGCGCACTCCGGGTCCCCCAGATCGCAGCATCAGCGGGACATTAAGGCCCCGCGCAATAAATCAAGGGTCTATCTGTGATGCGAAACAAAAAACCATTAACCGACTCCAATATATCGCACTTTGCGAATTGCGCGTTGTTTAATTGATACAAATGGCTTCAGCAGCGGACCCGTCCGTCGCACTGACGTCCTGCTAAAGGCGGATCTGCTGCCATTTTATGCAGTGCTATATATAAGGTACATAACTATGTAATTAACAAAACATTCATTAGAATTTCGATTATGTATATTATGCTTATTGCAATAAGTATAAGCAACAACAGCAGGAACAACTATTAGAAAAACAACCAAAGATCTTAACTGGTTCAGAAACCAATAGTTCTACAGAAAAACTTCTGGGTCGAAACTATAATATCCCCCACATCATCCTTCTTTAAAACACGAACACGGGGTACACCAACGCTATTTTGTGTGACCACCAAGAGGAAAAAAAGCAAAAAAGCTTTGTGGCACGTCGTGTACATATATGCTCATGCACCCTGTACCGGTGGCAGAGAGATATAATATAATATACGCTGGTGTTAATGACTATAGAATTAACTAGATTACCTATATAGTCTCGAAAGTTATTACCGTATCTTTTTATTGATGATGCTACGTAGAAATCTGCCGCTCCAGGTCTTCGTCAGCTGCAGGATAATATAGATAAGATTCATTCGAAATTGAACGGAGCTATCGTTAAAATATTTTAATGGTGCTATAACTTTCTCGCGGGGTCTTCCCGCGGCGATCGGCTGAGGTCTGTTCACGTCGCCATTAACCATTTGTCTGACCTCATGATATTGCTGTTTTATGTCCAAAAAGTTTTATTCGTTAACCATAATGAACGTTATTGTATATTTTACAAAATTTATGTTCGTTTTGTCCGTCTTTAAATATCTTCGTGACGCAGCGGGTCACGACACCCTCTATAACTGGGATCTTCGAGTTCCGGTGAATATATGATGGAGTTTAAACGACGCTGGCTATATTCTAGTTTCATTTACAGTAACTTTTATTTTAAATGAATATTGTTTGAAGTAAACATAAGCGGAGAGACTTTAGTACTCTGTTCACAAAAACAAAGACAATTTCGAGTACATCTAACTGGTGCTTTTCATTCGCAAACAAAACAAAGGGCCCGGAATTAAACGCACACAATGAGCGGTGGCAAAGAAATGTAGCTTTTTTTCTAGCCTCAGGGAATCTTAGGCCAAATACGCGCGGTTTTTTTTATAAGTCAGCCTTTGTTCCGGGGCCGGTCCGCCCGCTGACGTATTGCCGGGACACGGCGGCGCTGCTCGTCTGTCGCACGTGCAAATGGAAACTTAATTATGTTGATCACACTACTGCTCGTGAGCAGCGAAGATATATTTTCTGTAGCAATAAGATTACCGTACATCCAGTACGTGAGAATTGAAGATGAACAAATATTAGAAACTTCGACAAGTGGAATATGTATCTGATCATACGTTACATTATGCAAAAATATTATAATAGTGGCCTATGTCCAGTTGTGGATGTCTATCGCCTGATGATGCTGATGAAATTAGTTAAGGATGTGACCGTCGAATGTTCTAGAAAGTGAATCGTGTAAAAAATTATAAAGCAACTCTCATATCACAACTCAAACGCATCATTTGGCGAGACGTTATCTCGCCGCGCCGGCCGCGCCGCCGCCGTGCGAGCGCATGACCCGGCTGCACACTACACGCAGATAAAAAAAATCTATAATCCCGGACAATTTGGCAAATGAGTAGCTTGTCCTCATCCTCGGGCCCTTCCCCACCCTCCCCTACCCGCCGCACCGCAGCGCGGCCCCATCCCTCTATCGCCATTAGAACTCTCTTTTATCGCATTATACTCTTCGCAAGGATGTCCGAATAATCAGATCTGGTATATATATATATATATATTATACTTTTTACTACATATATATGTTTATTTATATATTACAGACCGAAATATATCAAAGAAATTCATTAGCAATATCTGTAATGCACAAAATATGTAGTTTGACAATTTAAGAATATTGTAGAAGACATCGCAATGGAGCCTCATGCTGTAATAGACAAAATCTTAAATTTTAGTTTAGTTTCAGTAAGTAGTCCAAAATATTGTTAGCCTCAAGCGGCAATGGGCAGGACACATCGCTCGAGGAGCTGACAGCCGATGGGCCACTGAGGTCCTCGAATGGCGACCGCGTAACGGAAGACGTAGTGTTCGCTGGCCCCCCACCAGGTGTTCCGACGATCTGGTGAAGATTGCGGGAAACAACTGCATGCGGACAGCATAGGCTCAATCCATGTGGAGTTCTTAGGGAAAACCTATGTCCAGCAGTGGACGTCTGTCGGCCGTATAATGTATGTATATAAGAAGGATCTATTTATAATCCTAGTTAACAATTCTTCTTCTTCAAGTGTCTCCATCACTGGAGGTTCGTTGTCAATTATGTAAAATTGTTTCGGTATTGAACCCAATGGCACAGTTCCTCTCCCTTCGCTTCGCAGCCAAGATACAGCCGAACTAGACTTCTATACGTTTTTATCTTGTACATAAAGTCCGCTCAGCACAAGTGTTTGCATTGCATTATAACTGCCGCGTTATCAGTGCTGATAAGAAGCTCAACCTGTGTACATTTGGTTTTATTGCGCTAGGAGTACCACTGCTGCCTTACCTCTGCTCCATATTGTTCAACTTGAACAACAATGAATACGGACGATCTGTTAATTGCCTTCATAGTGCAGCGGATAAATACTAACCACGTGAACGTGGTGGTCCTTGATTCGATGTCACATGGTTATAGGTTATTTGAATTAAATATTCTAGCTACCACTTTAATGATATAAATCTACCACCATAACGTTATCAATCTAGCACCATAATGTTATCAATCTACTACCATAATGTTATCAATCTAGCACCATAACAGTATCGCCGTGTCCCAACTGTTGATACATGACAACCGGAAGTATAAAGTCAACTCGGTTCATAATCTATGGTTTTGTTTAACATTTTGATATTGAGTTCAAGTGCCTGCCGTTTGAGTATGTAAGAAGCCGCATCTGAACGTGTTTGCAGATGCGTAGTCGTGGGCGTGGGCGTGGGCGTGCGGAGGAGCATGACAGATGCGGCGTATCTGTCACGGGCGGGCCGCTTGCGTATTCTATTATACGGGCCATTCCGCCGCTCGCACGGTTTACGATAGTACCGTACTTGTATTTACGGCACGGCGACCGGATGTGGCGCGGCGTTAATCATTACATTAGTTGTCGTGGCTCATGTTGAAAATGATAATATATATTTGTGCATAACATACATATATAACGACGTTATAACCTATACACTACAATCACTGCATAAAGTTGGAAATAGTACGCGGAGAGTTTTATTCAATTCGGTATTAACTCCTGGTTTCCTCAGGAGCCGATGCCTATACCGAGGAAACCCAGGACATGATGCTGCACCTGACACATTGGGTTTATTTATCAGTAACTGATACTTTACTAGCTTGTATATATACTGCACATATATATGTTTGAGGAAGTGAGAGAGGTGGTCTCTGCCTACCCCATTAGGAACGAGGCGTGTTATATATTTATGTACATGTATGTACTAATTTCCACCAGATCTTCAGTATGGCCGTAGGTTTGAGGACTTAACCAGTTATATGTTATACTGGCAGTACCTCAGCTGTCCTATATTCGGCAAAAGGAATATTTCTACCAGATCTCAAGTCACCAGGCCTTACGGTTTCTGAGATATCATGATGAGTCTCTACATAGGTGGATATCCTTTATATATATGTGTAGACTGAAATATTTATGTTATGTATATGTTGCTTTTTTACCTGCCTATGTAATCAAGTGTCTATCACTTGTATAGTAGTCAAGGTTGTTAGTTCGATTCCGAGGCTACATGTTTGTGAAGTGTGTCTGGTGGTAGGGTTTTGTAACTCTGGTATATAGCTACCAGCCCCATATGATATAATCATATATATTCTAACGCTTTTACTATATAATTTTGAATGAGCACCCTTCATCTTGCACAGTGTCACTGACACTTAATTCCTGTTAAACTAAAGTCAAGGTTGGACATAGGCCTTCCTTAAAGATCTCCACACCGATCAGTCCTGCGTTGTCCACATCTAGTGGCTTCGCTTCGTTTGTAGGCGTTTATATGGGGGATTTGAGCCATTTCCCATAGCACCGGCCCAATGCGGGTTGGTGGGAGCTAAAGCGTCATTTGTTAATTAGTATGGTGCACTACGAGCACGTGTGGTTGGTTTGGGCCCCGTGAGTTTTTATGCGGGAACCCTTACACCCCAGTGTTAGTTAGTAGTTAGTATTAGTTGCCGTAGCAAGCGCTAATATTAAATCCACATTTGTATTTATCTTCTTTTTATTGTTTAGGTCTGAAGGTTATTGTTGTATTGTTACACAGCCAACTGATCGCAATAGATGCATAAAATCATATCTATCTATATATAGATTTATAATTATATTTATGCATACAAGTGGAGCTAACGAGTGAGAATATTTGCTAAATTACGCGCTGTGCCAAGTGACTTAATCAAAATTCCTGAACATAATCCCATCATGTCATCACTCAGTTCAGTTATTATAGAGACTTAAGAAAATAAAGATAAAAACTTATCTTTACAGCATTCTCATAACGTATATAAAGTGTTCACTTCGAGACGTTGCCACAGGCTGCACTGTCTCCCGCAAAAATGGTGTCAGAGTTCTTAAAGAAGAAATATTTAGAAGCTTTCAACACGTTCGACTGCGACGGCAGTGGAACCATCGAGAAGAAAGACTTCGAAGCGTCGGCGGAGACGCTGGCGAAGAAACAGGACGGTAGCATCGATGAGGCCAAACGGAAGGAATACCTTAATTCTCTTTTGAAGATATGGGACGGGATACAGCAGGCCGATAGCAATAAAGATGGTCACGTCTCTTACGACGAATGGATTGCGATGTGGGAAGCCTACGCGAAGAATCCTTCAGGAGCACCCGCGTGGCAGAACCTGTACTGCAAATTTTCATTCCAACTTCTCGATCCTGGAAACGACGGTGCCATAGACGCCGACGAATTCACTAAAGCTTACGAAGCGTGGGGATTTAAAAAGAACGACGCTGTCGCACTTTTCGAGAAGATGGCCAAGGGCAAAGCTAGCATCTCGTGGGCTGAGTTCGAGCAGCTGTGGAAGGAGTACTTCACAAGCGAAGATGTGAACGCGGCCGGGAACCTGCTGTTCACGTCACCCAAAAGCTCCTGAACAGCATCTACTTTTTATAAAGAGACGTATTTATTATAATATTTAACTATTTTCTAAAATATCCATAGTTATCATGTTTAATTAGTTTTAATTGCAATAGGAAGAGGAACGCTGTTAAGTTGTTATGGTGAAGTTAATAAGCAAACATTCGTTTATTTATTATAACTTAATACATCTTCAACACTGAATTTTAAATAAATTAAATCTTTTTGGCTAAATTATTTATTTTCTATACACATTTTATTATAGTTATTTATGTTCATATGTATAGGTCGGTGTAAGTTAATCTACAAACAGGAATACTTGTTCTAAGTAATTACTGTTAGTGCTTGGGCAACATTAAGTTGCGAACAACACGCCCGATGCGACAACGCCATTGTATTTTACAAATTTTCCTAAATTGTTCATGTTTTCGTTTATTTAAAATGTTATTGAACAAAAAAATATTAAGTTAATGTCTATGACTTATTAGAGAATGTAAGTTACCGATAATTCAGTAGTTGTGAACAAGAAACGAGTACTTTTAAGATTCAGTTTATCAATTCGATACAATCTATAACATAAATGTTCTTTAACCTCCTATAACAGTTTTTGGGTTTATTGCTTTCTTATGTATGAATAGTTTATATAATTCCTTTTTAAATCGTTCATAACTTAGCCCACTTAAAGGCCTTTTAATTTAAGTACTTCACAACGGCGTGCTTTACGGCGTCCTATCAACAGGACATTACTTAACGTGGAACTGCACCGAACACTTTTAGTAGCCGTCTTCAAATCTTAGGTATTAGGAGATTGTTTAAAACGTAAACGATGCGATGTTATCTTAATTAGTGTAATTAGTAATATAAATAAAACGTTTCTTTATTTATATTTCATGATGAAGAGCTAAACACGCTGTACTATACTGCCACGGGAACTTGTCATTTCCACCTAATCACCCCTCCAGCCGCTTTAGGAGATTAAGTCAAGATAAGTAACTTAGCAGTTAGCAGTTCAGAGTTACTTTGGTTCAAAACAAGTACTGCGTTGGTCTTAAATTATTGAATTTTAAATCTCTTAAAATATTTCGATGTTTTGAAACAAAATGGCGCCTACGATGATTCTGTAACATTGTTTAAATAAAGCGCTTCACAAATCGGATCTGGATCTTACGCCGGAGAACCTTCCGCGAAGACCATCAGCGTCCTCATACGTACTATGGTACGTAGTGTCCGATAATTAATCAGCTGCTATTGGCTTAGCCCGTGTACAATTCAGACATTATTTAAGGTTTAGCCTGTGTTTAACTTGCCTGAAGAACTAATTGTTTGTGGAGTTATTGGTTCTTCAACTAAATTTTCTACAGGCATTATAATACTTTAAAATTGTTTCTGAAAATACCTTACAGTCGTGCGATACTAGTAGAAAGTAAATTTTGATTGAAATTTGTTCAGGGCTTAAAGTAGTGCGAATATCACAGGTTTAGATAATGCTGTACGGTCTGCATGTCGCGTAAATAACGACATAAATATGTCGTTGCGGACGAACGTGAACAGCGGCCGTCGCGTTAACAAGTGATTGTAAATAAAGTAAGTTATCGTCTGTCGCGTAACTTACAATGGACATTTACCACAGAGTGCACAACAACATAGAGAAACTATCTGAAGCTGGTTATGGTCATAGGCAGGTTACATACCCCCATAGCATAGTTGTTATCTTGCAGGATAAGAACAAGTTTGCTTCACTAACTTCAAAATTTTTATCATTTAATACCATAAGCAATTGAGAGACGGGAAAGAGAGAGATAGAGAGGACAAGCGTTTCTATTCCGTTATAAAATATCATTTTCCTGAAGTTTGACGCCGTTGGTCTAGTATTGTTGGTATAAACTCTAAACGACTACAAATATTACTGAAATACCTCCTAACCTGTTCTAGCGATGAAAGAGTTTGGATAGGGATGATGATAGAAAGGTTTTAGACTGTAATAGAACTTAATAGATTTTAAAGAAAAAATACCATAGAACTAAGATAACGCATTCAAATCTTAAAGTACATATTTGTTCATGATTTCGACAACGATGTCAAGGAGGAAGGTTTGATCTAGTCCAAAGACTAGGGATAATAGAATCCCAGTAGATTCTGTAGGAGTTATAATCTGTTGTGATTTAATGTATTTTTAAAGCATCAGTATTTTTTTTCAGTTCAATCAGTAATATACTTATTTATAATTGTTTAATTCCAAGCTTAGAATACAAGGGAATGAACGAGTTGAATACACGAACACACTCCGGATTGTTGAAGTAAGTTAAGTTAGTTGTTCTATAAATACTTTGTAATAAAAGCGAGGGATATAAATAGGCTTTGTTTACTTAGGGAATGCGGTAAATAAACGAGTATGCCGTTAGGTCTACTCGTTGATTCATCTGCAACGCAATCACTTTCGCTGCAATGCAGGTAGGTTGTACAGCGATAAGCAAAAGACGTCATCCCCGTCGCGCGTCGAAGATTTACAATACGATAAATTGATAACGGTTATCAACTACTGCAATTATTGAAGACGGTATATAAGCGGTAATGAGAGACGACGTAAACAGACACACAGTAGATCGCATACAAAATGGTGTCCGATTTCAGAAGGAAGAAGCTACTGTACTTGTTCAACAAGTTTTTCGACAGCAATAACAGCGGAACCGTGGACAAAAATGATTTCGAATTGGCGGCCGAGAAAGTTTCCAAGCAACGTGGCTGGAAACCGGGGGATACCCAGTACAAGGAGACCTTTGATTCGTTACTGAAGATCTGGGACGGCCTGCAGAGTGCGGCCGACACGGACAAGGACGGCCAGGTGACCGCCGACGAATGGGTGGCGATGTGGGAGGCCTACGCGAATAACCCCTCCGCCGCTCACGATTGGCAGAACCAGTATTGTAAGTTCACCTTCCAGTTGGAGGACGCCAGCGGCGACGGATCCATCGACAGCGAGGAGTTCGCGTCCGTCTTCGTTTCGTTCAATGTGGACAAGGGCGAAGCCGTGGCCGCTTTTAAAAAGCTGTCGAAAGGCAAATCCACTATAACCTGGCCGGAGTTCCAGGAGCTATGGAAAGAGTACTTCGTAACGGAAGACCCGAACGCTGCCGGTAATTTCATTTTCGGCAAATCTAGTTTTTAGTTTAAATCTTGTGATCTTTTAGTAAAATGTAGGCGACATTGAATAACTAAAGAGACAGTTCTAGGCCAGATTGTTCCAAAATGTAAGAATCTAAATTTATTTATGTTTTGTATGGTATTACCTAGTTGTATGAATATTTAATTTTGTTTATAAAACTTATTAAAATATCTATTTGTTTGTAACGTGACCTCATTTCGATGTTTAATTTACTTTCATACATCTCGCACATCCACTCGGTGTTTTCTTTCGAGAATGTTTAAAACTGATACTTTTTACTTTTTAGATGTTTTTAATTCGTTTTTATATAATTTATTATAACAATAGTTAAATCATAATACACACACGTTCACTTAGAAATAAACAAAAGGTAGATCCATTGAATCATTGTGGTATACCACGTAGCGGCTCCAATTATCATTTTTCTATTTTTCTGTACTACGGTGCAGGAGTTGTACAAGTTACATTGAGCGGTGCCCTGTACAGTCTTCATTATCTGATCAGGTCCAAGTTACGTATCGCTGCTGGTGGTAACATTACCAGTCCTTTCATACGAGTATAACCTTACTATCAAGTTCCTCCAGAAGTATTTGTGAAAGATTGTCTCTACCAGAGATTGCTGAGAACTGTTAACTAACCGACCCCATTGCAATTAATTAATAGCGGATATCAATGTTTATGTACAAAAAACGTATCAACTATATATTTGCGTTTGAGACATACATGCTTTCACAGAACTTTGCACAGACCAAACTGAAAGTTAAATTATCTTTATCTTCATGTTGAACTTAAAAATGTATCCACATGGCTGTTGCAATCTTTAGTAGCCTGCAGATTGTCTGCCAGGAAAGACTAACTAGCAGTAAGTTCTCTTATTATACCTTAAATTTAAGTGAGTGCAGCTTTTTTTTTAAATATTCCATCACTTGTCAATCGGAAAGAGGCTTTCAGTAATATACCGGGACGGGGTGAAACATTGTATGGGGGAAACATAACAATTTTTGCGCGGATCATTTGTTACCAACTGAACTGTATAATAGCATCTTACCCTCGTTGACAAAACCTGATTTTCTTTACTTCAAAGAAATTTTAAAAAATGAAGATTAACTTGAGTGCATTTAAGTGTTATATACTAATTTATTATTTCGTGGTTAAACACACATTTTTATCTATATATTTTTTATTTATATTAGAAGGTTTACCTTTCGGTTGTAAGGTTAACTTGTTTCTCAAATCAGATTATAACTATGAAAGGTAACCATCATAAAATATTAATTAATCGCAGATAATGCGTTTATGGATCGCTCGCAATAGGACACTGAATAACTGATTATCAAGAAAATATTCTTATCAGTATTAATGAGTTACTCGTGTTGTTAAATTGGTGTATCAGTTCGACAGTCGGTCGCACGCTCGGCGGTCGCTGCCACACTGCGGTACAGTCACGAGAGAAAATGTTATCGGAGTTCCGCAAACATAAGCTTCTGCATCTCTTTAACATATTCTTCGACACAGATTCAAGCGGAAGTATTGAGAGGAATGATTTTGAGTTAGCGGCGAAGAATATTGCAAATCTGCGAGGCTGGAAACAAGGCGATGATAAATACAAGGAGACCTTAGAGTCGCTGTTAAGGATATGGGAAGGATTACAAAATTCTGCAGACGCCGATAAAGATGGCAAAGTGACTGCTGAGGAATGGGTTTCTATGTGGCAGGCGTTTGCTGATAATCCATCAGCGGGTTCTAAGTGGCAGAAAGATTACTGCAAGTTCATGTTTGAACTAGAGGACGCCGGTGGTGACGGTACCATCGATTGCGAAGAGTTCACGTCGGTGTACGAGTCATTCGGGTTGCTGAGAGAAGATGCGGTCGCAGCCTTTACTGTTATATCTAACGGTAAACCTACAATAAATTGGGAGGAATTCCAAGATCTGTGGAACCAGTACTTCACTTCCGATGATCCCAATGAACCCGGAAATTATGTATTTGGGGCAGCGACGTTTTAGTTTGTTGTTAAGAAAAGTTGTAGGAAGTATTTATGTTATTTGTGTATTTGTGTATGGTCTATCTACAATCTAAACTAAAATAATTATAAAATATCAATTGTTTTACTACAATTATTTACTGATTTGGAGTAACAAGTAAGAGAGAGTAGTAAGGGTAGTTTTTGTGTAAAAAGTAGATTTTATATAATAAAACTGATTTTTCCAATCCAATCTACAAATACACAATGAAAGTGGGTTTTGTTTGTTCGCCAATCACGTGAAAAATAGTGAACACTTTGACATGGCAACATGAGCATTCGGCGCGGAACGATTTGTAGATGGTAATAGGCTATTTATGTTTTGAATTTCATAGATTCATTTATTATTTTATTTCTAATTAACCTTTCTAATTTTTCAATTGGAATTTTTTATATTGTTGCTATAGTAACGGTCGCTATAGAAAACCATTTGCGATGTAATTTTATATTACAGAAAAGCGGGCTAGGAACAGCTAGTACTATAACAACTAAATTATATAGTTTTGATCGTTGATTCCAGCGACCATAGTGAAGTAGTTTGGACCAAAATTTTAAAAGAAAGCAGTTGTTTGAAAAAATCAAATAAAATCTATTTCAATGTCCTTGGCGCTGTACAAGTCATGCAGGTCCAAGGTTCTTTTCGCAAAGTTGGGAAATTCGAAGGTTTTTTGGATTTCTGCTAATTACTATAAATCTGGCGCTTTAGAACTGTTGCTGTTACGACTGTATATGGAAACTGGTGTGCACATTTCGTACGACTCGATGACGTGCTGCAGGTTTCTCAATGTACTTGACTATACATCCGGTCAAGAAGGTGAAGAAATCAACTTGTTCCACTTGCACTCGGGCATAAATGATCTTGAACTCTTTCCCTTTGAAAGAGAGCGCCGAGTACCAACAGTGGAAACGTTAAGTGGGCCGTTTGATGTTATTTTATTTACGTTTCGATATCTGATACGAAACTTAGGATCTATTAGTATTCTAGTATACTATTAGTATATTCTAGATAAAAAACTAATGATTAATATTAGTTTCTTTGCAAGAAGTATTAATCTTTAGTAGTTCGATAATTGTTACGCCATATCGCGTCACGTACCTGTTTAAATATGATAACCGGTGATAACCGATGATAACAATACTAGGGTTAACATTGTAATGATTTTCTATTATAAATAAACGCAAATTGGTATTCAAATTATAAATATTTTACAACTTTGTAAGATGTTAGTTAACTTATGCATTTAAACCCAGACAAAATATAAGGATTGTTAGAATATTAACAACTTCATATGTTCAGATTTTTTGATCTAAATTTAATTTAATCATGTTCTTAGATATGATCATAACTCAACAGTTTCAAGATTAGTATATTTATTGTTAACTTAGCCTATTCCGATTTGTTTTCTGCGCTATATGTTTCAAAGTTTTCATTGAATTTCTTTCTTTGAAACAAATATACTACAGAGACATCGAAGAAAGGCTCCCGAATGGACTAGATCTTGGTGCACGCTTTCATCGTTTTACTCTTCTATTTGTACTAATCTAATTATAATAAATGCAGCGCATTTCGCGACGTTATACCATTTCCGTTTTACTGCTGGAACGAATATTGCCTGCATCTTTCACTAGACCAGATGCTTTTAATGGGATCCAGCATTAATTGATTCTAAAGCGAACATTCTCTTGCACTGTTACACATTGAATTTGTGGAACTATCGGTATGTTTATTTGACGCTTTATAATTCCTCAGCATCTCATTTTTATCATCAAGTAGTGTGCAAACGTTAATAAGTTCCGTTATTAATGAAGTAGTTACTTTGTAGGTTTAGATTTACATAAAGCACGCCGGATGTTCAGGTTAAACTTGTAACAGGTTACTTTTAATTATTTCATTTTACGAATTTGTACATACAAGTAAAGACAAATAATGATTACACGGAATCGGAGTAGTAGAGTGATCTACCAGCTTACTTCAGTGAAAGAGTACTCCTGGGTGAATAAGTTAAACGTACAAAAGAGAAAATATATCTGTTTAATGTTATTATAGTTAACGCTGAAGATCTTCGTTACGAGGCATCTGAAGCGGTGGAGCAGTTAAATGTCTTCTTGTTTGGTACTTTACTTATCTATCTTCGTCTATATGTAGATAATGAACAAAAGGTTTCGTTTATTCGCCAATCACTTAAACACGAGTGAACGTCTCAACACGAGAACATGACCAATCGACGCTGAATGATTTGTAGATGGTTTATGTTTGAATTTTATAGATCTTTCATAATTTTGTTTCTAATTAACTATTACAATCATTTTCATTTGGTATTATTTTGCAGTTGCTATAGTAACGGTTGCTATGGAAAGTCATTGGCAGTTGCAGTTGCTCTCAAGGAATATTTCAGACAAATTTTAAGTCTGATTATATATTACGGCTGGCACAAGCACAGCTAGTATATATAAGTATAAGCAAAGAGCCTGCTCAAGTTATTGTAAATTAGATGATAAACTAAACATTTGTTAGTGCGGGCGGAGCCGTGAGATTGAGCAAGTCTCAATTTCCTAATTACAGTACTGTTGTCGTGTTCAAAGGAAGCGGCGACACTCATTGTAATATCTAATTACACTGTAGAGCGGCGCTGCCGACGGAAACCGTTTTACTTGGTCAAGCGCTGAATTAAAAGCAAACTTTAATTGTTTAACTGCTTCTGTAGCGCGGTAGCAAAGCGTTTGTGTTAGCCAATTTTTTTTATTAATAAAACGATTCATCTTGAAAATATTCTAATGAATAGTACTGTTACGTTCAAAATATAGGGTCTTCAATTGTTAGTATAATCATTTAAAAGCACTTTGTCTCACATGCCTAAGTCCTTGAGAGAGCTAACTGCAAACGCAGGCTGATGATAACCGTCATGCCAAGAAAGGTTGCATTTTTCGGACACCTTTAAAGAGGATCCCTTAACGAGTCCCCAAGGTTGTTCCTGGAGAGAAAAATTCCTGGAAACGGTAGACAAGAAATGGTTTGACGACATAAAGGAGTGGACCGGGTTTAAATACCATCAGTTAAAAAGAATAGCTGAGGATCGAATTGGTTTTCTCAACCTGATGAAGAAGGCACTTAATGAATATATACGTTCAAAATATAGGGTCTTCAATTATATATCTTTTATTAGTTCATTTGAAATAATATAACATGTAGAAGATGAACCTTCATGTTGAAAAAATACTGGTGGCAGGTCTCTGTGGTTGAAGAGAAGTAGGTAAGTCGATAGCGCCTACTTCCGGCGACAAACAGCAGTGTGTAAACATTACTGTGTTCCGATTTGAAAGGCGCTATAGCTAGTTAAATTACTGTGTAACGAGATTTAACATCTTTTGTCTGTCAGGTGACTAGCACAACGTGCTGCTGTGTATATCGTGGTAACGTTGTTACGAGCAAACCTATCACTTACTGTCAGGTGAAAGTATTGTTCGTCCTACAGCTTTTATTCATATGTGTATTATAATCGTTATAAAACGTATCTCTGTGTTAAGGCGACGAGCGAAATCCTCTGTAGTGGAAACATAGTAAGCGCCTCAATGTTGTGAGCGGATATATTACTTTGGAAATCATTATCATGAGGTGACTTCTCCTAATTAAAGTTTGAAGGTCAGATTGAGAAAATTAATCTGGTCATCAGCTATCAAAAATTTTGTTGACATATCACACACAAACAACCTTTAATGTTTCGTTTGTGTAAACGTCCTCGCTGTGTGTGAATTGGTACCGAAGTAAATCCGCAAAACAAAGGAGGTCAAGTCGGATCCCTTTCAAGATTAAAACTGTGGTCGTAAATAAAAAAAAATGTTCAGACCGCGCCGTACAAAAGTGGACATTTCAGTCGGAACACGACGAGTGCTAATTACGAAGTGAATTATCGTTTTGAACCCGGAACTTGGCGGTAGAGCTGCGGGCGCGAGTCGCAGGCGCCGGCGGGTCGCTCTCGTCTCAACAAGTTGTTTAAATCTTTTAGTAATAATAAATTCTAAGAACAGAGAGACTGTGTGCAGCTCATGAACCTAAGATGATAATGATGGAGGTGATTGAGGCACAGTAGGCTACTGAGGACTTTTATGGATCATAAACTTAAGTGACATCGTTACTTTCAAATGAATGCCGGAAGTTGATAGAACAAAGTTTAAGTTTAATAGATTATCTCGTGTGTATCTCGTAAAATGCACCGCCGGTGACCCGGGCCAAGCCCGAGCCTTACCTGGAGAGGCCCCGCGATATTTATTACCGAGTTATTACGTATAATCGCTGTTAAAATCTCCCCTCCTTATTACATGATCTCCTCTTAATTTGTTTTGCAAAGAGTTACCGCGGAGGTCCTTCCTTTAATTTACGCTTCTTTAAATATTTTTGTTATCCTTAAAGGGGACGCGAGTGTGTAATTGTTTGAATTGCAAACTAATTATTTTTCGCGTCCTTTCATCTCACAACCAGCACCTTCAGTCGATAGATGTCCTCAGCTTAACGTGGGACTCCCCGAAAGATCCTCACATCGATCGGTGTTGTGCCGCTCGCATTACCGGTCACCAGGAGCTGTCGCTTGTAGGGTTTCATTTTAGGGTATTTGGGCCACTTCCCATCACAATGGCCCAATGTGGGTTGGTGGGAGCCAGAAGCTCGTTTGTTGATTAGCAGGGAGTACTACGAGCAGGTGAGGTTAGCTTGGGTCCCGTTAATTCCTGTGCGGGACTTCTTGCTGCCTTCCTCCTTTCCTTTCATCCACTCTGTGAATAAAATCACCTAGTCTTCTATTATGTATCTTCAGCAATGTTGGACTTATTCATTAATCGAGGTGGAGAGCGTCCACTGTAACACAATGTCTGATTATATGCTCATTCCATTACATACACAAATTACTAAATACGACTGAATAACATATGAAGGTATATAAGTAATAATGTCAGATTAAGATCCCTGATGTCCCAAATTTGGGGCAGTTAAAGAAAACATCCGAAACTCGCGCAGGCTGCAGCATAATATACAAACGAACAGCTTGATACCTGAAGAGTATAAAAATATTCCCAAAATACGTAGAGCACTGTTATTGCGATAGCTTTAAATGCTTCTCGTTTAATAGTCTTCCACCCTAGTGCTCCTACTGCATCGGTGTTGTCTAGACAAATTCATTATTTTATAGTACATTTTGAATAGACTAATTGTGGTGCACCAGGGTCAACTACATCTGTGTCGCTAGATATTGATATTGTAGACGCAAATTATGACATTCCACACGGTGTTGAGATATAATATACATACATATATATAACAATAACAGCCCTTATTAAAGGCTAACGGTTAACTTTCAGAGGAATGGACAGTTAGTATTTAATAATAAGAACAATATTTGTATAGAGAAACTGTTTTAAATATTTTTTAAAATGTCTACCCATTAATAGATGCTGGTCGTCAAATGCGAATGCATCTATACATGGAAGAGATTTCCATCTATGTATAGACTCATCACTATATTTCTAGAACCATAAGGCATGGAGACGTGGAATTTTGTAAGAATAATCCTTTTGCAGAGTATAGATTAGTTAAGAACGGATTTTACGAAATTCCTTCCCCAAAGAGAGTTCCAAGCGCGTTAGGGCCAGTATAGCAGGCGCGAAGCAGCTCGTGTCTAATATGAGCTTTAAAGAACAGTTTCACTACACCGGTGGTGTCAAATTAAATAAGAACCTCCTTCAGGAAGCTTATATGATACATACAGCTGTTACAAAGTCAAAACTCGGTTTGAATACCAGATTCATCACAAAACCTCGCAGCAACGTGCAGACCGGACAAATAAAAAGCCAATTTGTAAATGCGAAATAACCCTCGTTGCTCATTGTACGAGTGTACCTCGTCCCGCGGTACAGCCGTGCAAAGAGTAAAAATACACGCACTGCCATTCAGCAGCTCCGTAATAGATTTCCGACGGAAGTGGCCGAATACCTGGTACTTATAGTCAACCGTCGGGTATTTGGTTTAATCTTCTAATTGCCTCACTTTGAGCACTAGCTCACAACGCGCGCTGTGGGGGGCGCCGCGTCCATAGGGAGGACCACAATTTATTGCTTGAAATTATATCTATATAATCATTTTACAAACTATCAGCACCATCAGGTTTTCATTTTTACACCCTCGAATAGTAGACTTCAATGACTTCAGGCATGTTTTCTTCTGAAACCACTCAAGTTATGAAATAACAAAGGCTTCCCTATTAGCTACAAGAAGTAATTCTACAATGTAAACCAAGGCTAATAGATTATTTATGGTCTGTTAGTGGAATTACTAAAATTGTTTTCTGTGCCGTATTCATAGTAAAATTGAAAAGAACATTATAAATATGCACGCCCGGCTGTGACTACGGTCCGTATCCGCATCTTTATTTAGGTACTTCCGTTTACAATACAAACCGAACGCTGCACTTTGGCGAATGGCTTTAAGCGGGGCTCTTTGGTTGGTTCTTTAGAAAAAATCTATTGGCGATGGTGGTGCGCCATTTTGTGTCTTATCACTGACGCGGAAGTAGCAGACTGGTTTGTGGGATGCTGCGGAACTTTGCAGTGTCGCGGGTTGCAGCGGGTGGCAGCGGGTGGCAGCTAGCTGCGGCGTGTCGCGTGTCACGTTAACCTCAATCAACTGTCGGGTACGTGAAGATTTTATCTATTTTTTTTTTAACTTTCATTGTTCATCTACCCTCGTACAACTTTTTAATGAAGTTAGTACCCTAGTATTTGCTAACGTGATTACATTTGAATCCCTTGCGCAGGGTCCTAAGTATATTGAATGCTTAATAACGCATTAGTATTATGTGAGATGACTACACTAAGAGCTAGTATTTCTTTATATTGCTTACTTTTGATTTGCTATAATTACAGGGGTTGGAGGCAGGGGTTCAAATTAAATGTTTATTGGTATGGCCGTATGCCATATGCCATAAAATTAATGTAACAATATTTTATTATGTTTTTCTGTCATCATCATCATCATCATTTCAACCAATGGACGTCCACAGCTGGACATAGATTTCTTGCGCTGTTTGAATCCAGCGATTTCTTTTATATCCTCTGTCCACCTAGTGGGGGATCTGCGAACGCTGCGCTTTCCGGTGCGGGGTCACCAACACTTTAAGACCCCAACGTCGTGTGCCCATTGCCATTTCAGCCTCGCGCCTCGTAGGGCTATATCATTTGTTTGGATCTCGTTGTTTTTGATTTGATCACGCAGTGATACTCCAAGCGTCGCCAGCTGTGTGATTCTAAGCTTTCTTGTAAGCCTCACAGTTAGCGACCAGGTTTCGGAGCCGTAACTCATCACTGGCATCACGCATTGTTCGAAGACTTTAGTCTTCAAGCACTGAGGGATTTTGAACGAAAAGACCTTGCGAAATTTCCCGGACGCTGCCCATTCCAGTTGTTTTTCTTTATTCACCTCAATTTCTAACATGAAATATAAAAGACAAACAATTGTCAGTTCCGTTATGTTGACACTTTGTTATTTCCGCTAAATATCAATACCATTAAGGACTAAATTAATTATTTAAGACTTTAAGTTTAAATAATTCGTAATGTTATATTGTTCTTGTAATAACAAAGTGTCGAAAAGGTTTATATTTGTATTAATATAAACAATAGTCATATTATCGATCGGTGATACAACTAAGGTATAAGGCCTTACTGTTACTGAGGAACTCACTATTATTCTGTCTCTTTGTTTATGCAGTTCTTATTATGTAATAAAAAAAATATTTTCGTACTTTAAGTTTATTTTCAATATGGAATTTGAGGATAATCCCGGACATCCGCTGACGTATACAAACACTTCGTAGCCTCTCCACAGTGTAGTAGGATTTGGCAGTACAACGCTGGCATGCACGCTGTATTGATCACAGTCATGCAGTGTTGCTGATTGTCCTATTGATTATTCATTATTTTTATTACAAGGGTAGAGAACTGGTGAAGACATTCAACAAAGAGAAAATCAACATGCAATGATGTTGTACGTCGACGTACCGCCACGATAAAGTTATCTTTTTTAATAAGCGCATCGTTCAGTAGGATCTGGTCGTTAAACTCGACAAGCAACTTTCGTAAGCGCACCACTCCATTGTGGTGGGGAGGAAACGAGCAGTAAAATAGTTTATTTGAAACTTTACGAGAGCTAATACTGTTACATAGCGACGTTACGACCGGAGCTTATTTGATACTCGCTCTATAAAATTATCTTAGGGTTCATAAAATTGCAATTCAGATACACAATATGCCAATGTTTTTGTTATAGCTCAAGTTCCCGGATATAAACAATTAAACACTCCCCAACCCCACGTCACGGTCGTTGGAGTTCCCAGCTTTAATCACACAGAACTGGTTTAATCGTTTGAAGATCAGGAAGACTTTTAAACATGAATGTCCCCAGTCCGACCCCGTGGATACGCTACTACACGTAACCTCGTGGTATCGTGTACAGTTTAGATTGTAGTAAGGTCTTTACTAATCCACCACTAACTAACCACTAACCTCTTACTGTCAATCGTTATTACATACCGGCAGTCATGTTAAAAGTAACATAGGAGTCCTAGTTATGGAACTAGGATTCCAGTCTTTCTTCTGTAAGGAGAGAGTCAATGCTATTTATTCATTGGCCTAGTTCAACGTGAGGTTGCGGACACACTCGGAATCGGAAGGATGATGTCGGATCCTTGGCAAAGTTTACCGGAAGCTCAAGTTCATCAGGATGGAACATGCGCTTCTACGAGATTGTATTAACAAAATGAACTATAATTGTTTGTCTTTGTATATGATGATGATGACATTGTTACGTTGTGCTTGTGGTCTTGAGACAAAAGATGTTAAGTCGTTACACCAGTAATTTCACTAGCTAAAGCGCCGTTCGAACTGGAACACGGTAATGACACCCACCTGGACGGCCTGCAGCAACGTAATCCTGCCCTCAGCAGTATAGTCTGGAGGCATTTTAAATGTCTTGCTTTTAGTATTATAATAAAAATGTCGTTTGTTACATAAATATTATATTTATAACACATGGATTGCAATGTAATTGCACTTCCTCCAGTAGCATGTATTACGTATGCAATATTAGAATTGACAGTGTGACAGGGCCTCCCTCCCTTCCTCCCTTTGACTGACTCTTTGTAACCCGATCGCGCGGGGACCGATACCTTTATTAAAATTTTAAAACTGTACATTAACACTATTTTATTTCGAATAAAATATGTGTATAGATAATGTTATCTGTGGCCAAAGTATGTACAGGGAGTCCAGGGACACGGTGCAGTCGCTTCTAGAAGATGCCGCGGGGAGAGCTACGTTGTATAAAACTTAGAGCGAGTCCAAATTGTCAGGGGCTACGTTGCGGAAATTCATTAACAACAAATGTTTATTTTAACACTAACTTAACTACTAACACTAAATAACTTAATGTTACTTAAATGAATTAGATCCCAGTCACCGCTCAATGTATTCAACTGAGAACGTTACATCTGAATGATATCTCCTATCACCATCTTTACAACTTTTTTCTTCATTCAAACTTCTTCCATCTCCCTCCTTAAGAAAATCATGATTTTAGTATGTTTTATAATTTATATCAAGCCATTGATAATTATCAACTTGTAATTTTTTTTAGTTTTACTGTTTTCTTGTTATGTTAAAGGAACGTATAAGTATAAGACGCAGTATAAACGAATCGTGTTGTTCAGTCTTATTTAACAGTTAATATTAATTAATGTTTTGTTGTTATATCTATTGTTATCTCTTCCTAAAAGTTTATTAACTACATTTCATTGCGAATAATGAGAAAATAATACAAACTTCTCGAGAACAATAGGTGGGTAGTTATAGCAGATATAAAGTCCCGTCTTTAGTAGTAATTATTTCAGCAACCAAAATAACTAATGTTGTTAACTAATACTACAAATCTTTCTATATGTAAACATGTTTTAAAATAATTTTCAAATCATTATTAGCCAACATCAGATCATAGATGGAGATAGATTAATCCAAGTTGATAACATGCAGCATGACTCTCATCTCATCTCGCAACGGCCACTCGGCAGTAATTGACGTCATAGTTACAAACGCATAGCGGTGCGTTTGATATGTGAATGCATATTGCTGGCCGCGCTCCCCGGCGGTCACCATAAAGCAATAACAGATGCCGCACTATCGCCATATTTCCGGCGACGTCAGCGCCACCACCCCCCATAAATCGCCACGTTATTGTACGTCACGGCAGTCGTCCCTCACTGCGGACCATCCATTAAATCCATTAAAGTCTCCGGCAGTCATACCTCGTGCCATTTTTAAATATTCCCGCATCGCTTCGCCCGTGCGTCACTTGATATTAGGTGCTTCATGTAGTATCAATATTCAGGCATTAAGCGTTCAAATGATATAGTTCCTGTTTCCAATTACACATTGTAATAATTAGTACGTTTTGTTTTTTTTAAGTTTCAGTATGTGGACCGACGATATTCATTTTGTCAGTGTCTCATCATCAACTTGACTGGACTTCAAGTGTCCAACATGGAGATATTTATCAGTTAAAATCATCATCGTTATTACCAGAAAGACGTCTACTGATGGACATAGGTCTCCCTCAAATATTTTCACTCGATACGGTAGGATTTCATATAGGAGACCATTTCTAACGACGCTGGCCCAATGCGGGTTGGTGGGAGCCAGAGCCTCGTTTATTGATTAGCACAGTGCACCACGAGCAGGTGAGGTTGGCTTGGATCTTAAAATGGCTTGGATCCCGTGAGTTGTTGTGCGGGAAGCGTTATACCCCTATCGGTTAAAATAGAAGATCTTAAAATTTCTGCCAACCATTTTGATTATATAGTTACTAGTTCATTCTGGTTTTTTGGTTCGAGGGTTTAATAAGATTTGTATCTAGTAAAACCTTCCTCACGAAGGTGCAGAATTTTTTATGGGACGCCATGATGATATGCAAGCATATACCAGAAGCAGAGACTTCCTTTGCACCCCCGTTGTGTAACAATGCAACTTCTTATTTTCAGTCTTATCCAATAGTTGCTTTATAAATATCCCACTCGTGCACTGCTCGCATTGAGCGATTACCTGCGACCTTCACCAGATCGTCGGTACACCTTTGGCTGCGGGGCGAAGGCGCTGTTCTAATACTACATCTTCCGGCATGACGGAGGGCGGATAGGACGATAGTTACTTTAGTCCTATTATTAAAAGACCAATACTGCGACCCGGATACTTGGTTAATCTATGGTAAGTGTGCTCTACACGCTTGCTATCCGATTATATTGGGTTACCATAATGATTCTCTATCGGGTTAGGTTGTGTACACTGCATACGTTTGTTTGTTTTTAATTCGGCAAAGTGTTGGGCTTGCTGCAATCGGACGCGATTCATTTATGTACTGGGAATGTGTTTGTTTGGAATATATTTAATTTATGCCTGATTGCGCTGCATTCAGCTCTAACTCGAGCAGCGCGGCATGCGCGCACTATTCCTATCTGTAGGCAGACCCATTTTATTTAAACGGACACACATTAGCTATAGTAACTAAAATATTGTCTAAACTATAGTAAAAGAGAGGACCATTGCATTATACTGGCGGTAGGTCTGCTGCTGGAGACCGTCTCGGTAGCTACCACAGCAGCTCCTATTGTAGCCGGCAAATAATAATGTGAAAACATTATTGTTTCGGTTTGAAGGGCGCTGTAGTTAGTGTAATTACTGAGGTATCGAGACTCAACCTCTCATGTCTCAGATGATGAGCGCAATGTAGTGTTGTATATTATTGTAGCTAGCGCCACATTGTTACGGGCAGGCGTACCACTTACCATCAGCTGAACGTCCTGCTCGTCCAAACAAAAAAAACTTTTAAACTGATATTTACAGTATTTCAATTGCTGAACAGGTGTTATCATCATTAACTGACAGACGTCCACCGCCGCACATAGGTCTCTCCCAAAGATCTCCACATCGATCGTGGGGGGGGGGGGAGGTAGTCAACTAGCACTGCGTCTTCCCGTACGGTACGGTAAAGATTACTAATCTGAAGTAAACAGTTATATTTTATATAAGTCCAAAGAATATGTAAGTGAGTAGTACATATGCGTACTAACTGCCTCCGTAGCATTACTATATTAACTTACAAGTTATAGCAGCACAAGTAACATATACTTCTTGAACTTAACGTGTTAGTTAGGCGTAATGTTATTATATTATGTAATGTATTAAGTATACGTAAGTTGTGACTTAAAGTCATTACACTGCCTCATATGACGTTGTCTACTTTCTTAAAAAAAGATTTATTTGTAGTCGACTGTTTTTGTTTATACTTCTACTGAAATTATATTTGTTTATATGAGCGCTTAATTAGGAAAGTGGTATAAGTCAAAAATTTTAAAACTTTAATTTAACGATTATTTCATTTCAAATCGTAGTAAAAGAACATAATCAATAAGAAAATAACAAGAAGTATATGACTTATACCACTTTCTAAATCAAGGGCTCGTATCACAATGTGTAATTGTTACATAATGGTATAAATAATAAACTTCTTAATTTAGGCGCTTTAATGAATCCCTCTCTCTCTCTCTCTCTCTCGTTCTTTTCTATTACAAACAATAAAAATTATCCCCCAATCATTTCGTCTCTCTATTTACCAACTCTACTTCAGATTCTCTTATAAATTAGCTCTAATTCAAAGTTTTATTTCCACAGCACTAGAATTATTATTTTTTAATTGTTTGTTTATAACTTTAATGTCAGTGTATATGTACATATAATTGATAGAGAAACACAGGATGTGGGTGTGGACTATGGATAGGACACCGACCAATCAAATTCAGGTAGCGATTGTTTACAGCACAAAGGGTGCACCGAACTATAGAGTTTGAAAACTGTTCAGCGCGGAAACAGTTCGTTTTGTTTACATTCGTTATGTTAGCGGTGGTGGGATTCTGTAAACGGACACCGTTATACCACCTCTGAGCTTACATCCTTGTAATATTACTGTGTTCACTTACGGCTCTGTCAAATAATGTTATGTAAAATCGTGTAAAAACTTTAACAAGCGCCCCCTTAACAAAGCGCTTAGTACAAGACTAGCTGTTCCTGGCCCGCTTTGCTAGCTGTAACTACCCCGCTACTCCTTTTGGGGTAGGAATTTTGTAAAATCTATTCTTAGCTGACCTTTAAACATCAGAAGCAATATCTCTACCAAAATTTTGAGTGTTTACCTCTGATAGTTTCGCAGATCTTCTAGAATCTAGAATATAGATTTATTAAGGATTTGCATCATTCATCGTTAAGTAAATGTATCATCGCTTCGCTTGTTACAAAGTACAGTTACGATACCTATTTATACAATCAGAACCTAAAACTTCGTTCGTTGTGAATCATTATAGGAATGAAATCATCAGCAATTTCATACCTCAACAAGGAAGTACAAGTGCGCTTTGAGATCAGACCGGTAATTGGTGGAGCGAAGGCTTTGAGGAGTCCGCGGCGCGGCGAGATCAAAGCGGTGCGGTTACGGTTCACGTAGTTAACTGCCTCGGAACTTTAAACGCGTCGCTTTACTTCCGCAAATCTTAGTTTAGGAAACTGAGGGTATAAGAGGGAGAATGCCATTCAAAATTTACAGTATCTATGTATGTATTTATTGAATTACTTCGAACGCATCTGCGACAGGCGGCCCGGCCCCACTTGACAATTCCGTTATTGACATAGTTCCTTCTCTTCTCTTCTTTTGTAGTCAATCCTAAAGTCATATTATTCATTTCAAATGGACGTATAATAAGGAAGGAGATCTTAAACCTCATTGCGATGTAAATATTCTTACTGGCAACTCTTTAAACACAGTGGCTTTGAAAGATCTCTACTGCTGGGACGGTCTAGGTACCGCCGCAGCTCCCATTGCAGTCGACAAACGGCAGTGTGCACACGTTACTGTGTTCCGGTTTCAAGTGCGCTGTAACTAGTGAAATTACTGTAACGAAACGTAACATATTTTGTTTTAAAGCGACGAGATAACTGTGAGGTGTGTATCAACCTAAACCACTTGGATACTTCTCTGTGTCCTACCAGTAATTGAATAGTCTATTTTCTTTATTGTAACATTCCTTTGGGGGTGGGGTCTGAAAGGAAAGTTTTTATTTATATCACTTAATGCTAGGTGAACGCCTCGCCAACCTCGGCGTTTCGTTAAATAAAATATATAAACAAAGCCTATCGCAGTGGAACGGGAAATTAAAGGATGTGAGGTTTTAAAGGAATTGATTTTGTTATAGGTTGAGATGAACGCCTAAAACTGTGGGAGATGTCAACTGCACAGCGCAGAGCTGTGAAGTCGGTCCAGCGAACGGATATTGGCTGCGAGGACAAAGGAGACATAGGACTTTTATATTATAATACGATTCAGTGTGTTATAATTCACGAGATGTAGCGGATTTAAATAATATTTTTTTGTTATGACAATAGTTTTATGAAGAATAAAAGCTAAGCTCTTAACCATTACTCGACAATGAAGTTACGTGGCACGGTTACTAACCGCTTGCTTAGTAACCAAGGAACTATTTGATTTGGGTGTTCGTTGGGTTGACGGTAGATTTTCACTGATTCCGCCTAGACTTACTACGATCTTTACATGTATAAATCTGCTGTTATTACAGATACCATGTGTTGCTACTGACAATATATGAGAGTCGGAATGTTCTAGGAGAGCGCGCTTCATTCTCCTTCATCTCATTACTACTAAACATTAAGTGAAATTAAGATCAAGTGATCGACTATTTTAGACAAATTTGTTGTGTTTTCAATTGATCTACTTCTTATGGTTGTTTATAAGGGTATATATAAAAATATTGTTAATTTTCTTGCGCGTTAAAATTAAACAAATGTTTGTGCAACAGTATAGTTAAGTAAAGTGCTTCATTTAGCGGTGTTTCTGTAAAGTTATCTAGAGAATACAGAAAGTTTTATAATTCCAAATTTCCTTACAAAATTGTTAACGACTACAATACTTGTGTGGCAGATTGCACCATACTTGACAGTTCTAAGATTATTTATTGAATTCTCCAAACGCCGTCGAAAAATGGCTTTCGCGCGGCGCTACAGCACTGTCTCGTCCCATCCACCCTTGCACTGTTTGATATTCAGTGACAGGTTCCTTTTACTTAACGGTATTGATATAGACCGTATGACTGGTAAACTGCCACATATGAAGCTGGAGGGAAGGGAGGTAAATGCGCAAAGAATTGAAACTGCATTATTAATATATTTGAAAACTACAAAATACTATAGTGAATCTTATGGTGGTTTATTAATGGTAAATATCTGTGGCTAAAGACCGTCAAGTTCGGTACAAACTTTTTCTACTGTCAAACGGTAGTGTGCAAACATTGTGATCCTGTGTGATCGTCATTGTACTTAGTAAAAATACTAGTATGAGGAGATTTGACATAATGCGGCAAGCACAAAGCAGTTGCCGTGTATATCAATCTATATAGCATCATTTTGTTATAATATGTGGCCGATCATCAAGTTAACTAAAGGTTCGTTGATGTTAGCAAATGGTTGGTAATGCGTATCCCCAAAAACTATATATACATGAAGTCTGCAATTAAGAGAGCGGACTGAATGGAAACGAATTGAGACACGAACGCCGAGTGGCTACAGAAGAGATTCCTCGGCCGTTGAGTTAACGACTGGAAGGGCTCGTAAACCACTGAAATGATGTAAAATACGGTCAAAAGTTAATTAGTCCAGGGATTAGACGCTATCTGTTGCCGAGCTTCGAGGAGAGTAAAAAAAATCTATAGAATTCTCAGTCATTTTTAATACTAAAATCTTATTACTCTAGGGACTAACAAGATATGAAATGATTTTTTTTTATAATAAATGTATACTTTTTTTTGATAATTAAGAAAGGGTTGAAGAGGGGAATTGAGACTCCGGTAAGTGAATTTTCCGGTCATTATATCTTTTGCGACAATCACAAAAAATAAAATACAGTTTTAACTTGCCACTTAACATTGTTTACTCGTACTCATCATTTGTGGTTTGAAAAGTATTGTAGTTAGTAAAATCACTACGAGACATTACCATTTAGTGTTTTTTTTAACATCCAGCTAGGTCATCTGTTCATGTAGTTTATTTCTTGAAATGAGTTTCGGAGTTTATGGAAAATGTGTCGTGTGTATCACACGGCGCCGTGTAGTCGGCTCGCCATAAAGGTGTGTAATGAAGCCGGCGCGTCGCTCTCCAACAGTGGGACTGAGCTTATTCGCCGCAAACAAACAGCCCGGCCCACTAATTGAACATTGACAATTAAGTCGCGCTGATTGTGAGCCCATTTGTGGTTAATTTTACTTCGGCAATTGTATTTTATGCGCTAGAGCAGGCAGCGGGCGGCCAGCGCGCGCCATTAAGCTGCATTGTAATTTATTTAACCAGCTGAGCGATTGCGCGACGCGACGCCCAATTGAAATATCTGCCGTCGTTTTAGTCCATTAAAGCTATCGGTATCGTTGATGGTCTATGGCCATGTTAATGTTACGTTGGGGATGATAAGTGGAATCATGTTAAGGCTTCCGTACGACATAAATTGTTCGATATGTACACCAGTGTTGCAATCGGCTGATGATGTACGAGTATGCTATTATTTATACGACAAGCGACGGGGCGGTCAACACTTTCACCTGATGATAAGTAATAACGATGGTATATACTGCACCACATAGCGCTCATACGACATAAGATGTTGAATCTCGTTACCCCAGTAATTACACTACTTACTGCGTCCTTCAAATTGGAACAAAGTAATGTTTGTACATTACTGTCTGTCGGATGCTATAGGAGCTGCGGCGGTACCTACCTGGAAGGTGTCCGGCAACAGAGACCAGTAAAAAGTTTGTTCTCCAGCAAGCTTATATGTGCTTTCATAACACATCTGATCAATCGTTTTTCAACTAATAATATTTAATGATGCTTTTGTATACCGATCAGACATTTCAGCAGAACTCCTAAACGGCAAGTTCAACCGCAACACTGATAAGTAGTGTTCTGACAAATGACAGATTGTGCGCATTTATCAAATATCCAATATTTACCGAAAATATAGCTTACGAAGCAGCGCAAAGAAATTACAACCTTAAACTGTTATACGTATAAAGTTCATTTCATAATACTCAATGTAAATACAAACCTGAGGTAAGGTTCTCCGGTTTTTATGAAAATGAAATACACAGAATAGATGTAGCATTTATAAGATCACGTTAAAAGATGAAGATAAATCATCATCAGCCGGCTTAATAATTGGGATATTCTTCCTCCCGCCCTTTTCCCAGTTACGTGGGTTCGGTACAGTATATACTTCTCCTCCATATAACTCTATCAGTCGTCACATCTAAATTCACACTCTTCTTACACATGTCATCTTTCACACAATCCATCCACACTTTCTCCGGTCTTTCTCTACCCTTATAACCATCCACGTTCATTCTGATTACTCTGTTATATGTCCTTCATCCCTCCGCATAACATAATAATAATTGCTATATTGTCTCTTCTAAATATAGAAGATGTATATCTTATTACTAACAAAACTAAAATATAGAACAAATGAATATCAATAAATAAGATGTTATTTTGTATTTATCATATATGTATAATAATATTATTTGTATAAGGAACAAACATCTTTTCTTAATTAATGTTAGCTTTTAGTTGAATTTAATTTCAGATCCCCCTGATGCCCCCTCAAAGTTCAAAACTACAAGCGGCAGTGACAAATCTCAATATGGCTCCCCCGCGTCACCCCCGTGCACGCCCGCGCACGCGCGCAACAACGCACACGTCCGCCCGCGCCGCGCGCCGCGTGACGAATGCGCGCCGACAGCTGACGGCTGACAGCCGCCGTCGCTGCGGGTAGGCGCTATCAAATGTTTTCATTTTGATTTATTGTTTCCGTGTATCAAATATTCTTCAGCTCCAGCGTGCTTACTGTTACTGTAACACAGCTCGACCTTTGTTCAACTCTGATTAAAATATACTATATAATACGTGCAGTTTTAAACAGTTTATATATTTCTCTCTCTCCGTCTCATTTTTCAGATAAAAAAATATCGCATACATGTGTAATGTCAAATTATTGATGACGATATCAAGGACAAAGTGAGGGACATCACTATATTGGGTACATAGCTAGCAATTATTCTTTACGAGAAGAGTGAATAGGATCCTTCTAGATTAGTGCACTTTTCCACTTTGAATACATCTCCGTTTACTCTCCAGGGGGATCCGTAGTCAAGCTCTAAGCCATATAATATGAAAAAAAGTTTAAGAGAATTTAATAAGAAAATAATGAAATCGTATAATAATTGTAATTGAGTATATAATAAAATATTTAATATAAGCCTTTTGTTTAGTCATTCAATTTTTTATCTCCAATGGTCTCATAATTGAAATTCACTTGGTTTTTAGTTATACAGCGATCGTAGATGGGAATGCGTGCTCGCTTAGAGTAGTGTAGTCTCTTATATCTCGGCAGCGATAAGCTAACCAAACTCCACAGCATGCGCTACGGAATCGAACCGAGGACTTGGGTGTTCAAAGCACGCACTTAGCCAGTGCATCTCGGCAGCAATGCAGCTAGTAAATCGCAGTGTACACAATGGTAGACGCAGTTGGGGAGGAGGGCCGTTACGAGGATTACGCAGCGTTTATTCCCGCGGCGCCGGTCGCCATTGTCCGGCCGAAAATTCGTTTCCGCCGCGTTCATACGCCATTAAAGCACAAACAAGCGATAATCGTCGGCTGGAATCGATTTAGCGATACTTAACTAGTACCAAGGGCTATTCGATTCTGTGCTCGTGACCGCAGTAGATGTTGTCAGTATCTATCTATTCAGTTTCGGAAACCGAGAGGTCCTGTGCATATATTATTAAATACTTTAACCAACCTTAACCAGACCTTTGATATAAGTATAGCATCATTTATAGACAGAGAGTGAGATGCGGTGGCTGGTAGATTTAAGAAGATTTGTATTGAAAAGTAAACATTTCGCTCGTCTCGTCAATTTTGTTAAGTTAAAATGAAAGATATCAATGATTACTATCTAGAAAAAATAAAATACATAAAAATGTCAGTTATCTATATATTATTGATAATATAAAAAAATAATATATGAAGCCTATACTTTACATATTCATCACTTTCATGCGGTCGGATAAATTTTTCTGAGTTATTTCTTAGAAAAATCTGAGTTGAATCTCCTTTATATAAAAAATAATAATTTACTTAGTTTTAGGTTGCTTCTTCCTATGGGGGGTTGGGATGTTACAGACAGACAGATATTAATTCTTAATAAATTCGTACATTGTCGAGTATAAAACTTTAAATCCGTATCGGAAAAATCGGATAGGAAAATAGTGTTAAAAAACGTATGTAACACGTTAAGTACCGTGAAGCGCACGCGGGACACGAGACCGCACTCCGTCCGACACAATTCCCGGTCCCGTCCGGCGTTATCCTGAGGGGCCCGACGCGCTCCGATCGAGGATGTTGGATACAGGCCAGCGGTATTCCAGCTCCTCCTGTAAATGTATCTACCGACTGAAACAAGACAGTGATGTAGTAATTACTAAATATAATCTAACTGCGTAATTGTCATCAGCCGGTAGACGTCCATTGAGGACATAGGCCTCCCCCAAAGATCCCCATCTCGATTGGTCCTGCAATGTCCACATCCACCGGCGTATTAAGATTTATCGGACATTAGAGGTCGTTGTTTTCAAGGATTTATATGAGGGGATTTTACCCGTTTCCCACCACGCTGGCCCAATGCGGGTCGGTGGAAGCCAGAGCCTCGTTGATTAGTTGGTGAACTATGAGCAGGTGTCTTTGGTTTGGGTTCCGTGAGTTGTTGTGCGGAATCCTTTACGCCCCTTCTAACTGCATGCTAACTTTAAAATAAATAATTCTCTTATTGTCTTTTAAGTTTGAACATCAATCCACTGACAAGACACCAGCCAGCGGCTAACCAACCACCTGTAATTAAAAACGGATCAACTGTCGCCGCGTATTAATTGTTTGTTAGTTTGTTTGTTTGTTTATATGTTTGTTATTCAAACGGCGGAGAGGGTTATGTAAAAACGTAACACCACATTACAACTGGATTACTAAATAGTCCGAGAGACGTAAACGATACGACACGACTCTGTCCTTTATATGTTATAATATACAGGTATACAGGTAGTATTTACATACAAAAATAATTGATTTTGTATCACTATGGATAGATACTTGCCTTAGTAATACAGAGGCCACGGGTTCGATTCCGGGGTTACATAAGAATTGGAGTTCGGTAGATGATTACGTTTTCACAAAACCCTAGTCATACGTTAGTGATACTTTGAAAAATATTCCAGTTTTTTCCCCAAGACTTTGTGCTAGTCATTAAGTATCTATATATATATATATATATATATATATATATATATATATATATATATATATATATATATATATATATATATATATAAACAATAACAATAGTATATTTTCAATAGCGATGCTACTTTGCATTATATGAAGATTGATCACTATACGCGATTTATAATAAATTGTAGCTTTGGAATGTTCAAAGCAAAGGAAGTCCTAAGCCAACCTGGCCTGTTCGTGGTACACCCTACTAAACGTCAAACGACGGCTTGACTCCCATCAACCCTTATTCGGCCAGCGTGGTGAAAAATGGCCTATATCCCTAAAAAGCCCCAAGTGGCTGGCGGTACCGGAAAATATACTGACTGTAAAGCCGGGAGAAGCCGCTAGATGCTTGCAGCGCAGGACCGATCGATGTGGAGATCTTCAGGGAAGGCCTATGTCCAGCAGTGGTCGTCTATCGGTTGATGATGATGGTGATGACATTTATTATATATTGTATTGAAAACCATGAACTCTATGGTTTGTTAAAGCAATGGAGTCAACCACAAGTAATTGCTGCAGCAGCTTGAGAATAAATCTAAGTAAAAAGTGAAACGTCATTATAAGCTATATTCTAGGAGTGTTTGGCTTGTAGCAATTTTTTTTCCAAAATCAATTCCTTAGTGAAATATGTGTGTGTTAACAACAAAGTAAATGTTCTAGCTCCTACAGCATGTTCGCGGCGGCGTTCGGCGCGGCGCGTCACGAGCCCACCTACAGGGTGCTACAAAATAATCCGTTTTTAGCCGCGGTACAGAACAATTTACTTTATATACAGTAGAATATGTTTTTACATATATATGTTATTTATTCATATTTTTAAATCATCATCATCATCAGCCGATAGAAGTCTACTGCTGGATATAAGACCGATTAGTCCTGTGATGTCTACATCCAGCGGCGTCTTGCGATATACCGGGCACTAGGGGTCGTCGTTTATAGGGGTCCACATGGGGCGATTTGGGTCATTTCCCACCACGCTGGCCTAATACGGGTTGGTGTTGGGAGCCAGAGCCTCGTTTGTTGATTAGCAAGCTGCATCATGATCAGGTGAGGTTGGCTTGGGTCCGGTGAGTTGTTGTGCGGGAACACTTACCGCCTTTAAATGAATTTCATTAGAAGTTAATAAATAAATAAAAAAAAAGTCGCTGGTTAACGAGTAGTGTACGAAATAACAAGTTCGCTACCTAGATTTGAATTGTCATACAGTGTAACTTTGTGCAAGCATCAGTGATGTACAAAGAGGTATCGCCCGGGAATCGAAGCAGTAGCCGCGTATTTGAAGATTGTTCGAGTCGGCGTCGTGTCCTCGCGTTGTTGGTTGCGGATGGTATCGAGCGAGCGGTTTGCATACCGCCTCTATGTAACGAAGGGCAACCGCTTGGATTTTGAGGAATGGTTCCTGATCACGCGATCGCTTCATTTGGCGGTGACCGCGGGTGGGGACGCAGGGGGGAGGGGAATGGGGGAGGTTCGCGATAGCCTGTTTTGATGTAGAGGTACTTCGCGGTGTACACGAATTGGTGCAAATAATTTTGCATTCGTGTATTTAGTCTCCTATTGAGTTGAATGAAAGGTGTGCCGAATGAAATAAAAACACTGGTGTATTTTGTATGACTATACGTATACAGTATAGAAGAAGATGTTGATCTCAGATCAGAGAACTGTAACGTGAATATCAGTTGGTTGAGAGCAAATAAATGAAAGAGTAAGACGTTAGTAATTTGCTTCAAGTTTTGAGTATGTCTTGTATCTATTGTATTCAAACGAATATTTTAAATTTATTAAAAACTAAGCGTTTTTCCTTCAAGAAAATTTTTCAGGATTTTTTTCGAGTGTGTACATTTAGAGAATGCTTTGATTGAATCCGGTATGGACGCGGTTTACCTGGCAGGGTCGGGGTGCGGATTGCCGCGAGCTTGCGTCTTGCGGAGATGCCGAACGTGTGTGTAAAAGGAAATAAATCCCGTGTATCCTCTCCAGGCGTATCCACGAATAATGGCGCGCCGCCCTAATAGGGTCAGTGGAGTGTCCCGGCCGCGACCTCACGGCTCGCCGATCAAAGTGCCGCCGGAGCCATCCTGGACCCCTACAGCGTGAGCGGCGGCAGGTGAGCCTGTTACACGGAATCGTTTCCTTCCTGTCGCGTTATTTCGATGTGTGATCATCTCTAATGAGAGATATTACATTCATAGATTATATAATCAGTATATATGCTGTAGATTTGGGTTGATGAGGACACCTGTTCCTTTTAAGTTGGAACTTTCTTTTTTAATGTATCGCCATCCTCTTCGTCACATGAAGAATTTTTAAAAGAAAAGCTTTTATCTTAATTGTAAAAGCTTTATGAATAATTTGCTCAAAAGGATTATTGGTATTATGTTATTTATTTATTCTGTTCTCCTTCCTCATAACACGTCCTCATTCGTATCGTCATTCGCATCCTCAGTTTTTCTTTTAAATTGTTTCCTTTTTCTCCATCCTCTTCCTCACAATTTCACAATCACTTCCTCATCAACTCTAACATAGATGTCCCTGACTAACCCTCTAAACAAAAATGAAATTAAAAACTCTTTCAATAGAGGAAAGCTCATAACCCTGAAACGGCTGCCAAATCTTCTATTATGTTATACTATATTTTGCTTGAAAATCTTTCGGAGATGCTGATGTCCAGCAGTGGCCATCTATCGAATCATGATCATGATGATGAAAATCTTTACAAATACTATTACTTATTAATATCTAACATTAAATTCTCTTTATTACAGAAAGTTATTATTATATACTGTTCTTAGGTTCAGCGCAGCTACTGAAGAAACAAAGGGTCGTTCGACCGACATTTTCTATAATTAGAAAAAAAAGTTGAATAAGAAAGGAGGGGGTGATTAAAGATATGAGACAAAAGCTTATTGCCCCACTTCGGCCACAGTGCGCGAACAACCCTATTTTCCGACCAATTAGAAATATCTGTAGACCTCTGCGAATCCTCAGGGAAGCTTTCTCCTTGGCAAATGTTACAGCTCCGAATTTACTTATGTGAATTATACCTAGTATATTTTACGTAGATATTTCCAAAGTATTCATAGAATGGATTCCTTCAACACTGCATGACAAAGAGAGATGTAGTCTAACTGTACAGATGTTATCTAATAGTGTGTACTTGAGAAAAAAGGAATCACAACATCATTATCCATCATTATAGTAAACGCTTAGGAAGGCGCTAAAAAGAATTGTAAGTTGATGATTTAGTCACTTGCATGACGACTTGCAAGTCTAACATCGTCAATACGAATCCGGAAGCGGAAGAGTTCATTTTAAGGAACACATATAACAAGTAATTTTATATATATATATATATATGCATATGATTGTTTGCTTTTAGTTTTTTCTCATCTATACTCAAAGTTTATTTATTCCCCTGGGTTGTCTGAAATAAAATGCCTCTATGGCATTAAACCCTGTACTATCCTTTGTATCCTTAGTTTAAGGTGTTATATAGAGAATAAATAAATAAATATTTAAGTATTGACGGAGGGGTGTAAACTTCAATATATTAAATAAAGGATATCATGTTAAAGCATTGTAATAAAAACCGTGCCAGTTAATGTTACTGATACTGCCAATTATTCACTGTCGGGTATCTGATACCCTTGATGTAATATTTAAAATGGGGTGGACGAGTGTGATGCATGCGCACACAATCGTGGCCCTAGCGTCTCTTAAAATCAAGTGTTATGACACATAGGCAGGATCATCACCAGCATGGTATAACGCCTGTTTACAACAATGAGGTTGATTTAGGATTTACACCGTATTGCCATTCTATTGAGACGTTATCTGGTGACAGGATTCCATTGCTCGAGAACGTTTAGGTAAGTATCAAAGCATCTCCTGTTGCAGTGAACAACTTTACTGTGTTCCGACTTGAAAGGTGCTGTAGCTAGTGAATTTACCGGGGTAACGAGGCTTAATATCTTATGTCTCAAGGTGATGAGCGTACTGTGGTGCAATGTCCTAACTAGCGCCATGCAACGCTGTAGTAAGTTTCAGGTGCACATTTTCAGCGTAGTAAAGCAACACGCGGTTATGTTAAACTAAGTGATTGTTTTAAAAGTTTCCCAACAAAAACAGCTGGTCAGCAGTATGAAATCATATATGTTTATATGTTCGGATCGGCTCCTCGGGGATGAGGGGGGAGTAGGGGGTCGGCTGTAAAGGTACTACGCTCGTAAATGTTGTACATTGGTTTTCGCTTTGACAAATGGAATTGTTTGTTTAACGCGATGTTGTTGTATGTTTTTATTTTAGCGACAAGTAGGAAGGTTCTCACTTCTATTTCAATATTGGTTATTCTCCTTCCACGGTACATCAAGTCGGTCTCCTTAAACTGATATCCTTTCCTTCTACTTACTTATTAAGACACATTAATAAAGGCTGTGTGCTTTTAAATTGTCTACTTTAATATTTGTTTTAAGTTATACGGCTATTCACTTTTAGGTCCGTACAATGAATCGGGAAATGTTTAAAGTTATTTTAGTTTGAAGAGTTGGTGATGTAGAAAGTGTTGGTTAAGTTAACCGTTGGATAAGTTAGTAGGGATGCTGTCAAAACGTCCGAGTAACCGATTGAAATATTCCCCGCTAAACGAACTTGTTGTGAAGTTCGAGTTGCACGCGCCGTCGGCCCCGGACATCCGGCCGGCTTTCACTAAATTCTTCTGACAGCATAATAAGTAGCATATTTTTAAGTTTAATTAAGTTTCGTCGTGCGTAACATATTTGTTGTTTATGCTATCAAGATGTAAAGTGTGATAAGTAAGGAGCTAATTGTTTTCATTATCGCATTCTTGTCGATCTACTTTATAGCAACTAAACGGCTGAACCTATTTTGTCATAGACATTTTAACTTGAAATACAACTTGGTTAAGAGTATTTGTTTTTATTATATAATAATTAACTTGGTATGAATAAACAAACAAAGTAATTTGACAATGATAAATGAGTACCTCATCTGTATATGAGACGTTTGGACTGGTTAGATTCGCTTTTCCATTAGCTTCATCACTGTACTCGTATATTCCTCATGAACGTTATATCTATTGTTCTTTTATATACTATGTTATAGAGAGCTATGTAGAATGTTACTATATATATATACTATTAGTGAATGAATAATATATTTATTAAATTTGAATGTAATATGTGAATCAAATCAATACAAATAATTAGTTACGTACACTTTTCAATTACATTAGACAGACATAAAGATTCATTTGTGATAAGAACATATAGAATATAACAATTAGGGACGAAGGCTTATCAAAACAAATATATACGTATATATTTTAATTTGTTGTATGCTTTTAGCATTTTTTTATATTTTTAATAATACACACACCGTAGTAATAATAGTAAAGTACGCGCGTTGATTACCCACTCTGCTGCGGCTATTAGGCCGCATGGAAATTATTAAATCGTAAAGTAAATTGGTACCCGGCGGGTAGTTCCTCCACACTGGAGGTCACACACCGCAGGCACCTATTACATACACATTACTGCTACGCAGTTGTGATAAAATATACGAAGTATCAAGGACGATGTAACTTATTGCGGAACAAATGAGACTTGGCCTGCTACATTCTTAATACTAGTGTATTTGCTGTCTTTACTACTTTTCAAAGTAGCGATATCGAGAGAGCAGGTTGCTTTAATTATCGTCGACCTTTAGAAGAAGATGGTCATTTAAGAAGAAGAAGACCTTATCATCTATATCCGTCGCTATAATGCAGAAATTGACGAAGCGATAGAACATATATATACTCGCAAGCAAAACTTTGGAATCACTTACTTGAAATTGGTTCCGCGCGATCTTGTTTACTAAATAAAGTTTTAATTATCATAAAAATGACATCATTATGAAAGGTTCAACTGTCAACATTAAATTGATACCAAATTAATTCAAATCCAGGCCAGTAGTTAAGGAGCTATCCCGGATTAAGTAAAGGAGGTAGGAAAACAAGGAAATATGGAGATATAATGAATGAATAAAACAATAAATAAATATTTTAGTTAGCCTTAAAATTAAGTGTCAGTACTTTGTGTTTCCTCCCCTTGTCTTAATAACTGCTCGAAGATGATTCTTTATAGACCTGATCAGCTTCTGAATTGATTCTTATGGGATACTTTCACACTCCTCAATCAACGCCGATTTCAGCTCATTAAGACAAGAAGGAGCAGGAGTTCTGGAACGAACCTTCCTCTTCAGTTCATCCCACATGTGCTCAATGGGAATCAAGTCTGGGTTGAGCGCTAGCTGGTCCAATGTGATGATACCGACTTCTTCGCGGTATTCAGTTGTTACACGGGCAGTGTGACAGCGAGAGTTATCGTGCATAAGGGGGAAGTCATCACCGATAGATCCCGCATAGAGGGCCACATGTTCCAGCAGAATATCGGAAATGTACCGGTCCGGAGTTAAACCGTCTCCTCGTCCCCCGCTAGGCCCGAAAACGAGCACGGTTTTACCGTGGAAGGAAATGCCGGCCCACATCATACAAGAGCCGCCCCCACAGGCTACTATTTCAGCGAAATAGCATTGCGCAAGTCGTTCTCAAGCTCCAGATCGCCTGTAAACCCGACTTCTTTAATCACTACTGTGCTATCACATCCTGTTCTGGTCTGAGAACAGCATTCGTCTCCATTGCTTAATCTCCCAATCAAGATAGGTGGGAGCAAATTGAAGACGTGCTTGTCGGTGAGCCGCCGTGAGTTTCAGCGCCTGTGGCAGGTCTTTTTGGAGTCAAAGTCGCTTGCTCCAGTCGTCGACAAACTGACCACTCGCTGGTTGCTACCCCATGAACATCTCGGAGCTCTTGTTGCACGTCGACACCAGTTAAATGCCGATTTCAGGAAGAGGTTGACGCGATAAAACGGTCATCCCTCTCCGATGTACACCGGCGCCGTCTCAGATCTTGGTCTTGGGATAACGCCACCAGTCTCCCGAAAGCGCTTGTAAACTTTCGAAACACAGGACCGGCTCATGTGGAGCCGACGAGCGACAACACGTTGGCTGAGCCCTGCTTGCAATAGGGCTACGATTTGTGCTGCTTCTGTAGGTGTTCTCTCCATTGCCGTACAAGGTAAAGGGTCAAAGTAGCGGAGATGTGTACCGGTCAACGTGTGAAAGTCGACTGATAAAGAAAATCCGATAACAGGTGCATTTATAGGGGGTGAATGGGTCGCAACTCGCGACCTATCAAACAATTGAAACACGTCTTTTTCGTTATTCCTTCACTTAATCCGGGATAGCTTCTTAAATACTGGCTTCATTTTAATAAATTTGGAATCAGTTTAAAGTTAAGAGTTGTACCTTTAAAATGATGACATTTTTATTATTATTAAAAATATATTTAGTACACAAGATCGCGCGGAATCAATTTCAAGTAAGTGATTCCAAACTTTTGCTCGCGAGTGTAGTTTCCAACAAAAGAACAAGTAGAATAAATATTCTGATGATCTAACTTTGGCTCGTTTCCTCTTCGTTTACTTTATTCATACAATGCAACTATTATTTTTCATTTGCACCTATAACATCTACAAAATGACTGTAATGGAGAGTTTCATAAAACCTTTGTTTATTCTGAAAATTATCTTTGGTTTATTTTGTTATTGTTTCAGCGAAAACATCTCGAGGATCTCAGCCGGACGTACGCCGGCCGAATGTTTAAACGACTTCTTGATAATGTTTTTCCTAAAGTAGGCGTCAGTTTCAGTGTGGCGATTAAGAAGAGGGGTGTAAAGCTTCACGCACAAGAACTCATGGGATCCAGCCATCTTCACCTGCTCGTGGTGCACCATGCTTAAAAATAAACGAGACTCTGGCTTCCATCAACCTGTATTGGGCTAGCGTGGTGGGAAATAGCCCAAATACCTCCACATGAAACACGATCGTGTGGGAATCTTTGGGAGAGGCCTATGTCCAACTGTTGAAGTCTATCGGCTGATGATGATGATATGATGATGTTAAAAAAGAAATGTTTTAGAATAGTTAATATTACGAGTGTGTCTGTATGTATATCTCTATATTTATTATATCCAGCGCATGAATGATAGCTTACTCTACAGATTGATATACTTTTTCTCTAATATTAAAATGTTTATTTTATGTTAAACTTAATAAAGACTTATTTAAAGTAAATGTTCTGCTAAGGTAATAACTTATCTAAATAACTATTAAGTAAAGTTGTTATGTAAAATATAACAAGCGCTATGGATTAACAGAATAATGATGTCTGAGTTTCGATGGGGTGTAATGGGTTCCGCACAGCAAATCACGGTACCCAAACCAATCTCACCAGCCTGTGCATGCACAGGCTGGTGAGATTTGTGATTTTAATTGTAGCTCATCTAACGTAGTGGTTGTTTGTTGTGCAGTGTGTGGTGGTGATGTTGCGTTGTCGTGAAGCAGCAGTGCCCTAGAGCGGTTGACCAATCTCGGTTGTTTAGCAGCTAGTTCTTCCTTCATGGTCTGCAGTTGCTGACAATAGATATCTGCCGTAATCGTTTGGCCAGATTTTAGAAAGCTGCAGTGAATCACACCGGCGTTAGGGCAGGATTTGGCTGGGTCTCCAGGGTTCAGCCATTGCAAGGAACGCTTCCGATTATCGTACAGTATCCACTTTTCATCACAAGTAATGATTCGATTTAAAATCCTTTCATCATTGTGTCAGTTGAGCACAGTAACACAGCAGCAGCAGTCGGCGCGTGTTCGCAAGTTCCATTCACTCAATGCATGAGGTACCCATCGTTCAAGTTTTTTTATTTCCCTGATTTGCTTCAAGTAGATTAATACAGATTTGTCACTTACCTCGAAGCCTGCAGCTATCTCTGAAGTGATTTCTGATGCATCCTCTTTCATAGTCGCCTTTAATTCTTTACTTTTTCTTTTGGTTTCTAGCCATCTCCTGAGGACATTGGTTCTAAAGGTCGAAATTTCCAGAACGAAAACATTGAAAACAAAAACGTACCGTGCTTAGTTCTGCGACACCAACGCCGTACGCATCATTAATCCTTCGAGCTGTTCCTGCAGCACTGGTACTGGTGCCACGGTAGAACTCGTACTCGTAAATATACCGGTATTTCCTGTTTTCCACTGTGTGGTAATAAGCGACGCTAAAGAAAAAATTATGAGTAAAAAAAAGACTGTTTTCAAAACTCAAATGTAGCAGCTAAATGAATTTATAAATTTGAATTTGGAATACTTAACCAAGCAGGAGATATTTTAGATCAAAGTGGTGAGTGCGACAAAACGCTAATTTCATATGTAAAGACATAATATTATTAACCTTTAGCATTAATTAGGTACATTCCCATAGTCGTAAAACTAATTCAGTTATATTTGAATTAAGTTAAAATTTGTAGTAACATAGATCACTTTGCTTATGTTATTTACTACGACCAAGTTTTCTATGTTTATATTGAGTAATATTTCAGGATAGTAATCATTTATATTATACGAAACGATGAGCCCTTGAACCATTAATGTAATGGATATAACTGATTACTATAATTTTCGTAAGGTTACTTTTGATGATACGGAAACGAATAAAGAATTGGTGGGAATTGGGTGTTAACTTGTGTTGGTGTGGTTCAGCCGTTTGCTGGAGGCCGCGGCTAGGTAAAGTTTGGTCAGGCGGGATGTTTAAATGAACTCCGTCCGTATTTGCATCCGCTTTGGAGCTTCGATGCGCTTTAGAGTAATGCCGCTTGTTGATTTTCGCAAATGCCAAGCCGTCTTGGCTACGTCGCGCTACACAGGGAGAATGTTTTATTTCGATGAGGACTACACCAGCTGATTCATGGTAAGATCATCATAGAAAAAACATTTACTATATTATTATTTAACAACATGAAAAAAAGAGTTAAATAAATCGGTTATTTGTTAGTAGATCATAAAAGCGACCGGAAATGAGTAGAAGCGCAATTAAGAATATATTTTGTTTAAAGGGCGCTGTAGCTAGTGAGATGACAGGGGTAATGAAACTTGCTACCTTATATTTCAAGATACTGTGGCGTTGTGTATATCATCTTAACTAGTTGTGAGCAGGCGTATTACTTACTATCAGGTGAATATCAAAACCTCGTGAAACATCAGAACATGTATTTCCATCATAAATAAATCGTCCGGCGGCTGAAGCTGAACGAACTTCTATTTAACTTGGCACACCACTTTGAAGATAACGATATTTTATTAAAGAGTTTAACGAGACTTTTTTTAAAAGTTTAAAATTGATATGTTACCGGGATAGCAATCTAGATATACGATGTGCTACAGAATCTAGAAGAGGTTTGATAAAAAAGGGACTATTCCTATAACGAATACATTGCTCTTCTTAATCTGCAATTAGTTATTGTAGTTGTTGTAGTCTTGAATCTTTCGCTCATCATATTTAAGCAATTTTAGGACATCTATCCTTGCACACACACACAACTCAGGACGCTACGGGAGCTACCATACAATCATCCATCCAGATGGTGCAAGACAGAAATGTTTGGAAAAAAATGGTGGTCAGGGCAACGCACCATAATCACGTCCCTCAGTCATGAGGTTACGACAAAGAAGAAGACATAATCCTTGCTCTATACCTAAACTAGACTCGGAGTGTTTGATGTACTATTTTATAATAACATAAGTATCTCAATTATTCCTTTAATATGTATATAACTAAACATTATGTTTCAATATTTGTTTCCTTGTGGTTAAGTTTACTGCGCCAACAGACCGCTACGCCGCTACAGCGCCGCGTAGCACCACGCTACGCACGACCACTAACCATTTGACTAATAAAGATGTGTTTGTCAAATTTGATACTTAACCGGCTTTAGTTTTCTACGAACTATATTTAATTTCAGCAAAGTCATGTTAGATTTTTCTAGGTTATAAATGCGCTTGAAGGGTCAGGCTGTTTGATGCTATTATAAAAATGATCGTTTCCATAAGCCTCTGCTGCCAGGACCATCTAAGTAGGTATCATCGTAGTTCCTACTTTCTGGTAAACAGTAATGTGTAAATATTACGGTGTTCCGGTTTAAATGGCGCTGTAGCTAGTGAAATTGATGGGCTAATGAGATTTAACATTATGTCTCAATGAAAACAATGTGCTGCATTGGATATGATCCTAACCAGTGACACGTTGTTATGAACAGGCGTATTATTTATCATCAGGAGAATGTTTCACCCGTCTTGTCGCTTATTCAAATAAATATAAACAGAATATATAACTTCCTGTTAAAAAACTTAGTGAGGTCAGAATGAACAACTTATAAAGTACTAAACAAAACTATATAAGTGAATATTGTAATTCAATATTATAAAATAACAATGACCTTATATTTTCAGCTTGAATAACACGAAGGGTATAAAAAGGATCATCGCATACACAAAGCGTCAAGGACAACGAAGATAATCGACAAGTTAAAAACTAAGACGGTAGCCTCATTTGTAAGCAAGGGTTTCGGTGACAATCGTTAGCATATATGAAAATAATCTGACACAATATATGATCTTATGTTTAAGTCGAATCTCGTAGCCTTTCTTAAGCGATATTAAAAGAAAACTTAGCAAAGGGGAAGCTTATTGGAACAGGATCTCTTTCGTTGATTACAAAAAGCGGTACAAAAATGTAAAAGAGCACTTACTGCCCCACTTCCGTAATAATGTGCGACTGTTCTGTTTCCGCTTAGTATATTAATTTTCTTTAAAACTCTCTCTCACTTGTACTTAATAACTGTACATAAAGACGGTAATAACTTAAAGGACGTTTGGAAAACTATGTTGCTTTAAGATTCCTTGCCGTTAGTTTGCGTATGATTAACAAATACGTTGATTAATTTATATCTCTTCATTCAATGCGGTTTCAATCAGCTGTCTGCAGTGCAAGTTATCGGCGCGGCCTGTTCCATTCAGATCAGCGTTAATATTTTTAAATTAATCAAATAACTTGTGCGCGCTGCTCTCAGCGAACTGATGGAATGAACCTCGTACCTCTCATTCATATAAAAATTATAAAACTGTTGTTTTGTTATCATCCTCATCATGGCCTCTTCAAGCTGAAGTTTAGTGATCAGATTGAAAAAACCAAATCGTTTCCCAGCTAATTCTTCTTAACTGATGGTATTTAAACCTGGTCCACTTCTTTATATCGCCAAACCATTTGTTGCGCTGTCTACCAGGTCCACGTTTCCCAGGAGTTATGTCCTCCAGGATCAACCTTGAGAACTCATAAATATATCCTCTTTGGAGGATTTGTTATACTTTAAAATAACTGTTGATATTTAATCTTGGTTTATTTAACTCTGCCCTTATATTTTTTTACAAATGTTGTTTTAACAAGTGATAAGAGGGCTAGTATATACGTCCTAACTAGCACTAGATTGTCAAAGGCATAGTACTAGATACACTGTAAATTGTGTTTTATTATTGTCTGAAGTATTAATAGAACCACCACTTATCGACCAGCTCCCGGAAACCTTATCTTTCAATCTGTAAATGACAGTTGTACAAGTAAAGCAAATACTCCATTGATGCACAGGTGAACTCGGCGGCACACGCTAGTGTCGCAATAATAAACGCACTGCATTTAATTAACAACCCACCCCATCTCGTTCACTTCCTGTAAAAACACGTAGGTTATAATTAAATAAAATTTCATAATAAATATTTAAGCTTGATTACTGTCGAAACAAACTTTATGCTTAAAATTAGTTAATAATAACTTAGTTAAATAAATAGTTAAGGAGTTCATAATTATAGTCGCGATTTCCACATTCATCTTAACATTATTTTTTTATATATAATTTCTTAACAATTCACATCGGTATGTATCTTTGAGGTAATCATCATCCTGAGGTGTCACTAAAATTCAGTGTGTAGAGGCACTGAATTTTAATGATCAGGTAAATGAATACGGTCCTCAGCTATTCTTTTTAACTCTTAGTGTTTAAGCCTTAGGTTAACTCGTTTACGTCGTCAACTTCTTCCGCTGTCTACCTGGTGCACGGTTCACGTACTGTATACCTGCATAATATTGTTCTGTTTTGTTTGTGGGTTTCCACCAGCCCGCCTGCTGCGGCCTCCTCGTTAAGTTTGCGTCGGTTGTTTTCAGTCGCTTGCATTTCACCACCGTACGGCAATGACCGTAGACGGCACTGCAATTGACCGCAGCGCAGCACGTGCGCCACGTGCGCGTCGTGCGCGTCGTGCTCGCGTCGCCCACCCCGCGCCGCCCCGCCACGCTTCCGGTCGCTCGCCGCCGTCCTTATCTGGCGCGGGAAATTGTGAGTGCCGTATCCGCTGGCGCCTCAGGACATCCAGTGGCAGTCGCGAGCCTGCGGCGGTCGGACGCGCGTGCGGTCGGCGCTCGCTCCCGCTCCTTGTTTCGTAAACTAAATTTGCATAGCGCGCGGTGCACGCCGCAAGTTTCCCAACTTACGTACCGGGGCCCGCTGCGCTCGTTGCACTCGCTGCACCCGCCCGCCGCGCCTGCAGCTCACCGCCTCGTTGTTTGTGCTTGTGTTCAGTGCGTGCCTCGTTATATTATCACGAGGATTGAAAAGTTTCTGGATGTAAACAAAATTGCCGAGTGGGTTGTTTTGTGTGACGCGATCGTATGTGTGAACTTGAAAAATTATTTTATCCACATACGAAGATTTAATTTTGAATCAGTAAGTATTATTTGCTTTCATACGTAGCAACCCCCACACATGTTTATTAATTTCTATAGGAGTACAATCTAAATTATTGTCTGTAACCAACAATGCGCTTTGAGTAGAGGATGGTTGAATATGAACATTGCTTGGGATTTCTTTTGGTTATGTATCAAACCTGTAACTATATGCGTAAGGAAGAGACGGACATTTTTACTTAAAAACTTTCGTAATTTTAATACTAAGACATTCCAATATTAAATGCCCTAGTATTAAAATTACAAGATTTACTGTAACTTTATAAACGATGGGGTGAAAAATTTTATAAAAAATAGAGTAAATTAACTTCTATTTTATAATATGAGTACGTAGCGTTGAAACAGTGTGCCGGTTCAATGTTTGTTTAGATACTTAAGTTAGTATATCAGTCAGATGTATGTTGTCCGGAAGTAACGAGAGGAAAAAGGATTTTTTTAAAAAAATTATGCATCGTTTCATTGCAGTATAACAGTAGTACGCAATGCATATCGAGTGCAGGTGAGGTTCCTGTTCGTCTATTAAAGCTCTGTATATTATTTTGGGGTGAACAATCTTAATTAGGCAATTACTAAATAATGTTCTGAAATTTTGAGCTGACTCATGTTTATTGATGGAAGTTTATCTGCTGATTATGACGATGAGTCACTAAATTGTTGGAAGTTTTAGAATTTTAGCTATATAACACGCAGTAGTACGTTAGAAACCGATCCACGAGTTCGCACGACTGACGTCAAGGATCGGTTCGTGATCCAATAGTGGTCACCTCGCGCGTGCAGTGGGCATGAGATGTGAGGTCCCTGTTGCATCCACAGGTTTCTATGTAACTCCTTGTTTCATTGCGTAGCTGTGTATTATCATCGATAGCCGTCATCCGTTGACTAAGGTCTCCCCGAACAACAGCTAAATGTTTTTGTGTGAAAAGCACATCCGTGGTGAAGTACTTAACCTCTAATAATATAGAGGTGGCTGGTAGGATCCTTGCCCTATATAGCGAGGATTGCCAGTAAGTAGAGTTTACTCGAATTCGTCTGACCTAGCTACTGTCTAGTTGTAATTAATGTACTGAAGTTGTAAATGGGTCGTCATAACATTGTCGCTGTTGAGTATGCATGCTTTATCATCTTTGTATCCTTGTATCCATGTAACAGCAGGAAGTGACAGGGATCGCGAGTGCCCCACAGTCCTTCCGCCTCGTAAGAGACCGGGCGAAATATGGTTAACTGACCTCCAACCTTCACTAGTTGGAGAGGTATCTTAAGAAATAGAAGAAGAAGACCATCGTTAGCTCCATCGCATTCTATTATTATACAAAATGTAATTAGCTCGCACTCATTATGTCAGCTCGTTGTAAATGTGGTATACTTGACTGTCCATGACATTGTCACTCTTACGCAGTTGAGTTGATTCTGATCTATTCGCAACTCTATGATGATATGATCAGGTCGTTCACCAGATGGGTAATTACCTTACTTGAATTAATCATCAGTCGATAGACCTACCATTGCTGGACACAGACCTAGTCCGATTTGGAGGGCTTTGGGATTTGTCCCACCACACTGGCTTAATGGGGGTTGGTGAGAGCCAGAGCCTCGTTTGTTAATTAGCAGGGTGCACCATGAGCGAGTGAGGTCGGCTTGGGCCCCGTGGATTGTTGTGCAGGTCCTCTTACACCCTCTAATACTAATATTAAGTTCTTATAATATTTATACTGTATCATTTAAATATTGTCCGTGATGCTGTAGAACTTCTCATAGGTTATGGTTCCAGGGTGGAAGACGGTTTATCTAAAACAGAGATGGATAGAAATATACTTACTTTATATTATTGCACTACAGTGGTTTCTTATTAATAGATATTTTAACTACTACAAGGTTAAATTTGAACTCGATTTGTTGTTTATGTTTTACCGCTTTGGTGGGGACTCAAACTAGAGACTTCCTTGTTGGATGGTATGTGGCTTAGCATTACGTCAAGATTAGGGAAATTAAAAGTGACAGGATAAATGCATAAACACACTTAAGCTATTACTTATATCTGCGTAGTAATGAAATAGATGTAGTAAATCAAAGGATCCCATTACATTATACGTACCGAAGGCAGGTTACGTTGATCGCTTGCGTGTGCGATTATGTTGGAGCGTAACGGGAGGCCCGTATGAACGGGTCCCTGACCCCCAATGTAATTACCTTGCCTGCACAAATTAATCCCAACACGATACCTTAATGTCCACGGATAGATTAGGTTGCGAAGGTCGCTGGCGGAGGCTCCCGTTGATATACGATACGCTGCTTTATTGTGGCGCACATCGCGAACGGGTCACTGGAGTAAGCGGCTAAGGTTCAAACGAAAATGGACACGGTTATATGTTCTCCATTATTTTAGGAAATATTTTGTATATTTAGGGATTTTATAAATAGGTAAATATCATAATATCATGTCATATATAATATATATATGGGAAGGGCACATCGCTCGAAGGAGTGACAGCCCACGGGGCACTAAGGTCCTTGAATGGCAACCTCGTACCAAAAGACGTAGTGTTGGCAGATCTCTCACCAGGTGGGCCGACGATCTAGTGAAGGTTGTGAGAAGCAGCTGGATTCGGGCAGCGCAGGATCGATCGATGGGGAGGTCTATGTCCAGCAGTGGACTTCTGTTGACTGTATGACTTACGTTAAAAAAGAAGAAATACAGAGGGATCAAAAGTTTCTATTGAAAATGACCTTCGCGACATGTACACTATGATCCTGATTGATTCTGTAAGGTTTAAAGATAAAGTGGTATCATGAATCCAGCCTACTCCAAAATTATACAAAGAAATCATTCAATCGATTTAATTATGTCATTATGAGTTACGAGATGACCTGATGATATGCGGTACGTTTACTATTAATCTCATCTCGCTAGTTAGTATACTTACTTATTACCACATTAAGCTTATCGCCTTACAATACTAAACATCTATTACTTAATAAGTTTACTAGCTATAGAACTACTTAAATTGCAGCGCAGTAATAATTTTACTTTACTACATCGAAGCAGACGCGCTGCAGATACTAACTGCCGTACCTATCAACATGATATCCGGCTTGAGCAATTTACTATCGTATTGACGACTGATGCAGTCTCATTACTCTAGTAATTACACTAGCTACAACCTTTCAAACAGGAACATGGTAATATTTGCACACTGCTGCCTGTCAGCTGCAGTAGGAGCTGCGGTGGTACCTAAAAATTGCCAGTTGATTGTTGTAGTTGTTGTAGCAATTTGAAGTAACTCTTCTACTGAAGTCTATACCAAAGATATACATGATATTTATGTGTTTGGTGCGCGGGTGCGGGAGTGCGAGGGTGCGGCGGTGTGGGGGTGCACGGTTGTGCTCCCGGTGCGGAGGGTCGGTGCGCGGCGGCCGGGCGGAGCTGATCACGCACAGGGCTCGTGTTTCCTTCGTGAATACAAACGCTTCATTACATTCGCATCGTCAAATTTTTATCTGTTACTTGTAATCGATGCTGGTGATGTGTATAGGTCTTGGTCTTGGTATTTACACGAGCGGGGAGACCTAGACAAAACCAAGTCCTATTATGCAAGACGAACCATACGGCGACAAGACGAACGACGACTGAATGCGGAAGACCAAGACTAGATGAAGAAATAAGACTAAAACCAATACCAGGATCGTCGAAGCCTTAGTCTTGTTCTTGCTTTACTCCTTACTAATCGGCGCACTACTTCTTTAACCCGCTACGAAAAATGGGAGTGTTATAGGTTTAACATGCGTATCGTAGATCCATTTGTACCGATTCAACGCTTTTTGATCATCTCGCCTTTAGGATTTTTTATCTAATATTATTACAGCATTATCGTTGTTTTTGTACACCTTGCGGAGTCACGCACTCTTCCTTCTGAAGCAGTCTTTGTTTTGATTCTTCGGATTTTAGAGTTTAGATGATTCAAGGGTTTTAAATTTTCTCCGCTAGATACTGTGCGTATTGTAAATCTTAGGCACATTGTTGTACTTATATTTTGTTATAAAAACCAAGACAAATAAGTAGGAGGTAGAAAAAAGGGCGAATATTTTATGTAAATTGGAGGTTACTTAATATCAAAATTGATATAGAAATAAATAACATAAATGTATCTTAACCTCAACACAAGAGGCACTGTGACTTATGTTCTAAGTATTAATTTCATACATAATAGTTAGCTGTTGCTTATCTATCTTTACATGTAAGTGAGTAAGTATTACCTAAGTAAATGATGTAGATTGTAGCGACAGTAATATTGTTATTAGTAAGGAGCGCGGAGTAAGAACCGACCCCGCTGCGAGCACCGCTGCGACCCGACACCGAAGCCCCACCGCCGCGCAGCCGGCGGCCCCGGCGGCCCCAGCGGCCTCGGCGCCGGACAAACATTTATATATACTCGCATTTATGATATTGTATTCTTGTCTAACTTATAGAATATATACATACATACTCCACATATATAGGACGGTGAAATCGCATTCAGACTTCGGCCAGTCGTTTCAAGTTATAATAATACAATAGAAAAGTTACCATTATCCTGGTCGCAGGCTTTTTTGCCGGATACTGTTTATATTACTAACCATACATTTAAATTTATAACTTTATTCGGGTTTAAAGGGCACTGTAGCTAGAAAAGTATTGGGGTAATAAGATTAAATTCTACTCGATGAACACAATTTGTAAGTGTCTACATATTACTAAGCGGCTCTTTATGGGCCGGCCATAAATCATTTCTTCTTAAACTGCTATCTTTTTTCGGAGGTCCGTAACCACAAGTACAGTAAAAAAATTGTTAGATTTAGAGAAAAGCTTGTTTGGTACCCGCTATACGAATTGTTATTAACCAAGCTCTAAAACCAATCAAATGGTAACAGGAAATTAGTTTATGCTGATATAATAACTCAAACAGCGCAAGACCGTGGTTTGTGGAATCCATTACATGAGAGCTATGTCCAGCAGTGGACGTCCGTCGGTTGAAATGATGATGATGATGATGAAGAACTAATATTATTAAATTGACAGTATCAAATAATCTGCTGTAGTGTATACACCCTATCGTTCCTACTTTCACGATCCCTATTCCTTTTTGCCTCATTGAATAATTGAATGAAAAAAAAAACTAGTAAATCTATTTCATATCGGCTCCAATTTAACCGGAATCTAAGTGTGGAATAAGCAGAACTTACTAAGCTCTGACTAGAATTTATTTTGAATTCATTTTTATAATGAATGCTCCATAGCCGGAGTACTGATCCCTGGGTTCGAGTGATTTAATTCATATCAGCCGATCCTTGACCACGACTCCACCTGAAGCTGGGTGGCGATGAAATCATATATAAAGCTGATTAGCTTAGTGATAGCTTATTCATAGTAATCTGTGTTTTTTATTTATTTATTTGATTCGTGTTATTTAGAGAGTTTTGCATAAATACACACACACACATCCATATATATATAAGGATATACTTAAAGATTATAATATGAAACAAAAAAAAGATCTGGCCTTATAATAATTAACAAAAAATATGTAGAGTAGTTCATAATCTACAAATTTTTGAATTTAATTCTTGATTCTATCTTAAATGGTGAATAAAGATGTTTTTGTTATACAATGAAGGTGTGAAGCTAGCAAGGTATTAACCTGATGATAAGAGATACGGGGGTGTAAGGTTTCTCGCACAACAACTCACGGGACCCGAGGCAACATCACATGCTTGTGGTGCACCCTGCTGATCAACAAACGAGGCTCTGGCTCCCACCAACCTGCATTGGGCCATCGTGGTCCGACACAGTCCAAATCCTTCCATATGAATCCCTGCCCGATCATGTGGGGATTTTTAGGGGAGATCTATGTCCAGCAGTGGACGTGTATCGGCTAATAATGATGATGATGATGAAGTGATACGCTTGGCCTTATCGTGGCACTAGTTAGGATGACACAGCTCCAATTGTGCTCTTCTTAAGTTAGGTTCCCACAGTAATTTTACTAGCTACAGCGCCCTTTAAATGGGAACATAGTAATGCTTACAGAATGCTCTTTCACAAAGGAAGTAGGCGATGCGGTGGTACCTAGACGACTTCCGGCAAGAGACTCACCACCAGAGAAATAGATACTAACCATCAGTAGTAGATCATTAACCATAATATTTCATAATAATGTAGACAGTAATGTTTACTCAGTTTGATATGTATATGTAATAAGTTATCACTTGTATTGTTGCAGCGGTATTTAAAGTTACGCTATAGAATGTAATGCTAGTGCCAGGTAAGTTAAAGTAACATAATAATCGTGCTTCTGATGCTGCGGTCACCGGTAACACAGCAGTGTTACGTTCCGCGGTCGCACCCCGTGTTGTGACCGCCGGAAACCTTTGTGCAATCACCCAGCATTGTTGCATTTGTTACAGGAATCCTTCATGTCTTTGATTTTCATAATTTATACTCTGTACGTTACGTTTCTAAAGTATGTGTATGTATGTTCATATGTTATGTATTTTGTAGTAGAATACTGTTATTTTAATACATAAGTATGTGCTACGATGACGCGCGGTATGAGAACAGCTGTGTATTGGTAATGGTTTCAGGTAAATGGTAGTCCTACTCCTTAATTATTTTTCATCGCGTTATAAGTTATAGCAAACAGTACATTATTACCTTTCTCTCGCAAATAGAAAAAGTATTGTGCAATAACATTTTATTTAGCTAGCAAAAGGCTACCGTCTAGGTCAGCTCCTAATCCTGCTGCCAAACAGTAATTTGCAAATATTACTGATAGTGATGGGGTAACGAGAGTTAACTATCACTTATGTCTCCGACTGATGAGCACAACCCGTGGTGTATGTCATTATAGCTCATCCCTTCGTATGGTCTATTCATCATTTGAGATTAAAAGATCTTCTCAGTCCAATAAGTCATATCGTGATGTTTTATTTCGAAATCGATTTCGTCGATTTTTTTTCTCTATCAATCGTTTGTTAGTTTTCAGTTACGCCGGAACACATCCGGCGCGTGTAGATATTGAAACGTCCAAACAAAAATACTGTGACGTTTTTTTTAAAGTTACATCACTTCGAAAGCGCCGATTGAAAACAAGTTATTTTCAGTCCATCCAGGACAAAATAATTCCGGTTTGAAGGACACTGTAGCTAAAGGATTTATCGCGAAAACAAGTTTTTATGCTGACGTGGTGTTTTGTAGCTAAATATTTGAGTGGATTTACACATACGTAGCTCCATTTAAATAATACGGCTCCCTATCGAGCTCCCACACTTTAAGCATTATTATGCATAAGATGATTACTTACCCTTGCAGTATTATTAGCTACAGCATCCTATAAATTCCAGTAAGTAGTAAACTACAACCAGGACTATTGGTGTCTGTAATGTATTAGCTAAGACATTTTCGTTTTCTTAAAAATAATACATATGGCCATTTGAAATATTTACATATAGATTTTTTTTAAAACCTCTGCAATAAAACTTTAAAGATGCTGTTAACACAAATACATGCCAATAGTCTACTCTAAGCAAATTTATAAATGATGTGTTCATACGAGTTTGTATGATACTGGTTTTCCTCAATGTTTAGTGCGGGAGCGGCGGCCGCGTCGCAGCGGAGGACTCGCAGCCGGTTTCCGGTCGGACGGGCGGAGTTATTACATCCGCTTCCAAATGAGCGCCCTCGGAGATGGCCAAACCATGGTTAATTGAAAGTTCTCTCCCCCACCTGTCGTTAATGCATTAAAAACTTTCGTCGCTCGCTTGTATGAAAAAAATGTTGAGAAGTTCTTCTCATACCTCGTATATTATTTTTGTGATAAATTCTTTAATCATACTCTGTGCTATCCTTGCTGTCAAAATGTAGAGTGCGACCACAAAAGCGCTGTATAGAGTACAAATATCGGTGTAGTGGATGCAATAATATTTTTTATTTAACGAAGCGATGAGATAAGTAAGACGTTCGCCTGATGGTAAGCGATACGCTTGCCCATAATAATGTGACACTAGTTAGGATGATATACACAGCATCACATTGCTCTCGTCGCCTTGGGACATAAGATGTGAAGTTTCGTGACCCCAATAATTTTATTAGCTATAACGCCTTTCAAACCGGAAAACAGTAATGTTTGCACACTACTGTTTTAGGGCAGAAATAGGAGCTGCAGTGGTACCCACCTAGTGGTCTCCGGCAACAGAGACCTGTCACCAGTACATAATATAAGAATACTGACTAGCGTCTAATTCCCACTTTTACCACGTCACCGCCAGTTGGACATTGCATCATGTCGCTATAAATAAAAAAGAAATATATTAAATATTTTTTTTTATTTAAATTAAGCAATATATTAGAGAGAGAATTATCTGATGGTAAGGTAGTGATGCGGCTGCCCGTTGCAACGTAGCGCTATATATGATACTTTACACTGCACCATATTGTGCTCGTCGGGTTGAGATGTTAAAGCTCGCCATCTCAATGATGTCATTATTTACAGCGCTTTTTACAACGGAACAGGAAAACAGAATTGTACGTACATTATTGGTTGTCCCAAAACACTGTTTAACGTAACCTCTTCCGACGTATAAATACGTTGGTATATATTTTCACGGAGTCAAAATACAAATAAAATTAAAAAATTACTTGTAAATAATCAGCCGTAGCCAAATAGCGTTTAGGAAATAATATTGAATACAATAATATAGCAACTTTATAAAAGTAAACTACTTGTTATGTGAGCCCGCTGCGTGTAACTTAGTAAGTTAAGCTAAGCGATATTTAAATGGGGAGCTAAGGGACTTAGCTTAGAGAATTGATGGTATTGTGCGCCGCAGTGCCGCTACGGCAGCCTAACTGAAACAAATCGACATGCGCGTATTTACATCGGGCTTTATATTTATGACCCACACTTGCTCAGTTCACATTGTCGATTTCCCTCGGGAGCTCCTCGTAGACAAGTCCTACGCTCTCGCGTAGACGTATCGTAAACGCTCCCGTAGTCGCATCGTAGGCCCGCCCGTAGATGAAACCTACGCTCCCGCATAGACACGCCGTAGGATTCCGTAGTTCTAATGCAATAATAAAGCAACATCATTTTATTTGATTGAACCCTGTTGAAGGTACAATCAGGTGTAGCGTGAATATCTAGTCCATCCAGTGCAGAAACTTAAACAACATAAATAACGGAAATATAGCTATTTAAAATTACCATCAGATTATTCACTACTTGCTACCGACAAGTCTAACTTACTTTGATACTCTTGCACAAGATAATCAAAAAATCTGGACAAACCGATTGTGGTAGGAAAAATTGCAGACACAAAGTCACGGGGTCAACCACCATGCCCACTGAGGAATTCAGAGGTTAAAACCAACAGAAATGACATTGTTTGCTAACTAGTTACTACTCCATAGAAATATATTTGTATTTTCCGTAAAATTTGCTGAAATAAATAAATTTTTATTTCATTTCACCTACTCGCTGCTTTGATTAGTCAAAAGCTCTAAAGAGAAGAAAATACGAGCAGGAGTTGCAGTAGTGTAGTACGCAACAAACAAAGGCGACATGGTAACAGTAAAATTTTGGTTCAATATTTTACTAATATTTTTACGTAAATGCTGAGATTAATGCATCAGAAACAAATTATTAACTTACCGAACCCTTAATCTGAAGCTATCACCAGATCTGGAAATAAATTCATAATTTCCTCGTTCCCACAACCGCCGCTCTAACGAAGGCTGCGAAAGGAACACCTAATTAAGCTTCATCCACATAAATTGGCCGTTTAAAATGAAAAATGGCGGTCATCGCTGGAGGCCCTGCAGGGTTGGCCGGGTGAGGGCAACAAAAAAAAAAGCCGCTTCCCCTACGTATGGCCGCCGTGATTCTCTGGTAAAATTAACGTGTGGACATTTCTCATTCGCATGTGTTGCTTTTTGCTTAAAAAGGGGAGTCCAAATTGTAAATACAAACAAACTTTGTAACAGCCACACGATTAGGCGGAATTAGCATAAAACATCATTGTTTGCTTTGTTCTCGGCGAGAAAAACCTAACCGGATGACTGTACAGCGTCGCAAACTAAATTAAAAACAAATTGTAGAGTTGTGCGCAATATTTTAATGTATAGCTACTTACTAGGTGTACATATTTTATCGATGTTAAAGGAGTTCATTACTTAAGTAATATTCTGCGAGAAGAAAGTAGAATTATAGGAGGAATACGTATGGAAAAATCGGATAAGTACTTATAACACAATAAAATTGAATGTTTTATATTAATAATGTTTGGTTCTTTGGTGAGGCAACAAGGTACGAGGTAGCATCGCGTACGTAAGAAATAAACGTCTGCCAATAATTCATAGGGGCGGAAATAATATTATAATTTTTATGATCTGATCCGGCGCCCGCGTGCCCATAATTCCTGCCGACGCAAATATCTCGCCTTTTATATTAAATTATATCGATTAGGGTAACTCGGTGCGAGGAGATCGCGGTTTTCAGTACAAGTCCTGGACGCGCGCTCCTGCGACCGCCTCAACTAAAATTTATGGTGAAGGGAGATAAATATTACATGTGGCTACGTCACAAACAAATCTCTATACATTGAAGTTCTCTACGGGTGAGAAGATAATGAATATCTTCGAGAAAGTAGTGGTAGGTCTCTATTGTCACGAGCTATGTTAGTACCACATCTGCGCCTATATCCGCCGTCAAACAGTAGTGTGCAAACAATACTTTGTTCAGGTTTGAAGGCCGCTATAGCTATTAAAAAGACAAGAGTAACGAGATATATGATGTTAGCTACGAATACAATGTGATGCTCTGTATATAATTGTAACTAGCACCGCATAATAAAAATCGGAGGTTTCTTCATTTATTCTACGTAGCTAGTCTGCCCACAGTAACGTGGGGTTGATTAAGATAATATAAAAAGTATTGTCCTATGTGTATGTGTCTATACCCTAATAATTTCACTAGCAACCCCTTTCAAACCCGAACACAGTAATGTTTGCATATGACTGTTTGGCAGTAAGAATAGACGCTGCGATGGTATCTATCTACACGATCTCCTGCAATAGAAACCTACTATCAGTGAATATAGTGAGGGACAATTTTCTGTGAGGGTGAAATTAATAAAAAAATGGTGGATTTTAATAAACCTAAAAAAATATTGTTTCTTCAGAATCAACGGAATAAACGTTGAAATATATATCGGAATGTAGTAAAGACGTTTTACCATTCAAAGCGTCGTTGTATTCGAGTGGAAGGATCGATACTCTTCGAGCAGGATGCGTGCGGGTAATTGATTCCCAAGACTGTGCCCGAAACATGCGTGATGCATCAGCAGCGGCGGGCTGGCGGGGCTGGTGAGGCTCCTACTAGCTACATTAATTTCCATTAACTGAATTGTAAACGATCACCAGGAAGAACCTTTCAAATAATCTTTTGTTTTCTTTATCAAGAAAGCGTAAAGTTCACTTCATTGAGGCGGTTGAATATTATTTTTCCATAGATTATTTCCCTTCACACCCTAAAACGTCTGCTCTTTTGTTAATTCAGCTATACTTTGTGATATATATTGTGATTTGTACATATTTTTCTAATTTAGAAATCGGTGTATTGACGATAAGTACCCCTTGTTTGGATCCGTCGGGAATTGAGAAAACATCTTGCTATTACTAAGTAAAATATGTACTCGTGTAGTGAATATTACTGTGTTTCATTTAAATGATATTGTACTTAGTGTGGTAATTTAAAACAACGCATTTTGTTCCTTAAGATATCTAATATACTGCTGTGCGTACGAAATTTTTGTATTTTTCGTAATTGACTTGTAGCTAGCTATTTTGCGTAGGAGGTACTGCTAACAGGCGAGTATTATAGTATTAATTAACTTTTAATATACTAATAAGAGACAATGATATTAACAAAATAAAAGTTAAGTGCATTTTGTCACTAAACTGTCGGCACAGTTTGGAAAATTCATAATGTTTTGTTGTAAAGTAACAACAATAAAATAGAAGTCGTTATGGTTCCTATTTCTGCTAGGATTCGAGCTACATATGCGATTACTCAGTAAATATAAAAAATGTTCATGTCATTCAAATCGAACTCCATTCTGTTTGTTTCCTGCTATTTGATTTATTGATGGCAATCATTTTAATTTCAATTTGCGAACCCTTCCGTTTGAGTGACGCCGACACATCCCCGTGCTGAGGTTTATTTTTGAACTAACAGCGCGCTCCTTTCGGCGCGCCCGTTGTTTGTTAGTTTTAGTCGTGGAGCTCAAACATTGCTGGCCAACGGTATTCAGTCAAACGGACGGACCGGAAGCCGGGAGTATAGTTTCACTTTGTGTTCCGATGTTTAGGTTGATCTACGATTTTGAACGATTACATGACTCCGGCTATGTTGTACATCCGCATCGGCGGCCCGCGCTGCGGTTTTCATAGTGGAGAAGTTTGCTGAAACTATCTGTAATTAAAAACCCTTACTGTTATACTCTTACAATACGGTTATACTTGAAAAGACTGAAGCATGCCTCTACCGTAAGCGTAATTGTATAAAGTTAGGAAGCCTGTATGTAATAATGGATTAACTATGCGTATATTAAACAAATACCTCTTTTAACTCTGTGTTCTCCTGAGATTAGTTACAGTTGGTATGCACTAACAACAACATAGGATTGAAACACACACACAAACATGTATATATTGGTAGGAGGATGTACATCGAGTGTCCGCGTCTAACATATAATATGTCACAAAGAATAAACTTTACTAATTCATTTGAAATACCAAAGAATTTAAATGAAAATTCGCAAACTGTAAAATTGCCTCCCCGCCGTGCACTGGTACAAAACGGCCCCCAAACTTCAACTTCCGGTCTAGCGGGTACATCAACAAAAACATATCGAACGAAGTGGAGCTCGAGCCACCGCTGAAAGGGAACTGATCGACCGACCGCACCGCCATGCCCCTACTGTCAGCTAACACGGAAACCTGAGTGTTGAATAATAGAATTTATATTCAGTTTTCGTTTACATAGAAGATGAAAGATTTTTGAGAAAAATATAACATCTTTACACAGGTTTATAAAATAAAAACTAGTATAAAAAATGGTTGCTAGGTAACATCTCAGCTCCTGTTTCTTGTAACAAATGTATAGTAGCTAGTGAAATTATTTATTTATTTATGTACACATAAATCATAGAAGAAATAAAACATGCATAGAAATAAGTTCAACGGGGGTACTTACCCCAATATGGTATCGCTTCTAGTACACCTGTAAGGTAACTAAAAATTACCGAGGTAACGAGACTGAACATATGTCTTAAGGCGACGAGAACAATATAGTGTTGCGTATATTAACCTAACGTCGATTGTTATAAGCAATTATAATTATAAGCAAGCGCGTCTCTTACCATAAAGTCTTCGTCATCAGCCGATAGATGTCCACTGTTGGACATCAGCCTCCACCAAAAATCTCACCATCGATCGGTCACCATGAGCTGTCGTTTGTTTGTTATATGGGGTGGGATTTAGGTAATTTCCCACCACGCTGGCTCAATACGTGTTCGCGGGAGCCAGAGCCTAGTTTATTGATTACTAAGGTGTACCACGAGCAGGAGAGGTTGACTTGGGTCCTGCGAGTAGTTGAGCTGGACCTTTTCCCCACCTGTACTCCGTAAGGTCTATTGAAAAAAAAAAACCATGTCGTTTCTTAAGTAGATTGTTTACTTCTCTGCTTTCTTCCTTAAACATTAATAATTTTTAAGTGTCTTCAAAGTATTTGTGCAGTTAAGGAGTTAATCTTCTAGAAGTGTATAAAGATCTATATATTCATATGACAAACACCTGTTGGAATTCCATCGTCGTTCTTGTACTTAAACTAAGTCAAGTTCTCGTTAACTTATATTAACAGGTACAGAAAACTAATTTAACTGAATAGTAAATAAGTTATCAACAGTAAACTAAGTTGTTTACTCTACGCGAACAGAGATAACTTTGGCTAATTCTCACAGACGTCCTGTTGTCCTTTTTATGATAATATTTTCATACAAACAAAGCCTGCTCCTCGGGCCGGCAACTTCTCCGGCGGTGTGATGTGACTGAAGTTAACCGGCGGCGTGTGTGTGAGCAAATTTGCTCTGAGCGTTAATATCGTTAAGTTAACCTGTTCTGACGGAATTCCTAACTGGGGGCAAACGGAGCTGTAGCCTTAAGTGGTGTTAAGTTACGCGGCGTTTAACAATTAATTTCGGCCTGGTTTGTGCTTTGCTGAATGTTTGTTCCGTTTGTGTGTGTGAATTGTGTATGTGTTTATCTCCGCCGCTCTCTGCACGATGAGTCGAGTTTTAGGTCAGTTTTGCGTCACACTTACCGACAGCTCGGACTACTTTTGACCCAGAATGTTTTGTAGTGTGTCATTAGGGTTAACTGCAACTGAACACGTGTGTTTTTTATTATTGTCGTAATATTAACTTCGATATTAAACCTAAGTAAGTCATTAATTACATTATATTGTATACCCAAACAATTTTAATAACATGTAAAAACGCCTGATGATAGAATATTTAATTGAGTATATTTAAGTAAATCATCATCATTTCGTATAATGATTGTCTTCAGCTGCATATAATCTTCTTCAACTTCATCATCAGCCGACTGGACAAAGACTTCCTCCAAAGATCTCCACATCTATCGATGGTCGGTCCACCCTGTGGGAGGCCTCCCAACACCACGTCTACCTGTACGCAGGCTCCACTCGAGGATGTCACTGTCCCATCGGCCGTCGGTTCTTCAACCTATGTGCTCTGTCCACTGTCACTTAAGTCTAGCCATGTTTTGTACTATGTCGGTGACTTCAGTTCTTCAGCGGTTCTCCACATTTCTGATTCGATCGCGCAGGGAAACTCCGAGCATAGCCCTCGCCATTGCCCTTTGGGTGACTCTGAGCCTTTTTATAAGGCCTATTGTAAGGCACCACGTCTCGGTTCCGTATGTCAGCACTGGAAACTTCTTCAACTTACAGTATTCATAATGCAAGTCTCATTAGTCTATGCATATATACAGTAAGATCTCCTTTGATGATCGAACCAACTAGTGTGTGTGTGTGTGTGTGTGTGTGTATTTGTGCGTGTGTGTGTGCGTGTGTATGTGTGTGTTATAGAGATATTTTCCGCACGCACGCCGCGTATCCTAAAGAACGCGCTACGAATACATACCGCAGATTTGATTTCAGGAATTCTTAGAGACGTGATCTCATCCACGTGTCTCTTACGGCTTACGGGAATATAACAAGGAGTTAATGTCTACATGTTTTGTATTTGTATAGATCGATTAACCGTTTCCCCTGTAGTCTAAAACTATCAAGAATAGAACTAAGATAAACCCTGCATGTCGTGAAAGGCGACTAAAAGCGTTTCAATGGGCTCTTTTTGCCTACAAGCGAGCCCGAGATAAACGACAATTATAAGGTGTTCTAGTGCTTGTCGTCATAAAGCAAAGGTGTCGAAGAAGGTGACAGCCCTCCCTGGGAGGTGCTTTAGACATAGTGCCGGGAAGCTACGGTGCGTTCCGTAGGAAATGTAGACCATCGAGGAACCATTTAGTGTGTGAAATCCTACATAACACTGTATTCTTCTCAAATTTAGGTTATCTTTTTAGAAGATTCCCTCGCGATAACAAAAAAAAAAGTTGGTTATCTATAACCTGTTGAAATGAAGCACCGATTCGAATTTAGCTGGTGAAGTCCATTGCCTCTACTTGTAGACGTTCGCGTTGTAATGTAAATAGGAACACTAACTTCAACAAGCTGTTCCAGTACTTATTTTCTTTACGAAAATTTCACTTGTGATTCAGCTTAAAATTAAAACATTAATATTAGTTTATCTTAACAACAAATGATTAACGAAATATTTCCCACCAACTCGAAATTGGGCCACCGTGGTGAGAAATGGCCCGAATACCCCCATATGAATTCTTAGAAGCAAAGGTTTACATGTATCCAGCCGAAAACCGCTGCATGCTGGCTGCGAAGCAACGATCGAAGTGGAGATCTTTGGGGGCGGTCTATGTCCAGCACTGGACGTCTATCGGTTGATGATGATGACACTATCTGTGTAGTTTATATAATAGTTGTTAGGTTCAATACAAAGGGCGTAGTGAGTAGTAGAGCATACAGTCATCGTGGCCTCCGGTACCGCTGGGCACTAAGGGCGGTCGTATGCAGAGGAGAGGGAGGTAAGGGAGGTCGTATGTATGGGCGGGTTTGGGCCATTTCCCATCAGGCTGAGCCACTGCGGTATCGTGGGCGCCAGAGCCTGGTTGTTGATTAGCAGGATGCACCACGAGCATGTGAGGATTACTTTAGTCCCGTGAGTTGTTGTGCGGAACCCCTCACATCCTTACATAGATGGTATAAGCACTTCTATTTTTTTTTGTTCATAAAATCTTTGATATATATATATATATATATATATATATATATATATATATATATATATATATATATATATATATATAAAGTGTATAGTTTAATGGTAATGTACTCACTAATGTTGTGTTTGCAGAATTATAAAGCAAAAAGACGACAAAACAAGTAGTCCTCAGTTCCGCTCCCGAGCTGATACACATCGCGACAGTTAACTTCTGAAAGCGGTACGCCGCCGGAAACAAAGTTTTTGTGTAAAATTAACCGCTAAGTTTAATCCGCTTACTTTAACTTCCCCGCAGCATATTTTTGACCCAGTGCAACCAAGCCACCAGCAGAGAATTGCTTGCGTTGCTCATCATTGCTTTGTTCGTATGAACAGTTTACAGGTGGTAGGACTCTGTTGCCGAAGACCAACTAGTTAGATACCACTGTTAGCTCTGTAGTCTAGGGCTAGTAAGAATACGACTTAAGTAAGCTCTGTCCGTCGTAAAAGTAGACTAAAAAGGTTTAGAAGTTTTGCGGGGCTTGAAAGTGGGGGCCCTTATCGCTCAACAAGCGAACTTGATTGGGACAGCGCTATGGCTCAGCGATGGTGCTTAGGAGGGTTAGGCTCCTCCTCAGAGACGTGTAACAGAAAGTGTAGAGGGGTCCGGTGCGTTCTGTAAGAGATCCCCGGAGCCTTTTCCAATGTACTGATGCAGACCAACGAGGAGGGTTTAGTAAGTAAAAATCTCTCATAACCCTAACTTCCTCCCAGAAGCAGTCTTTCGAAGATTTTCCCGCTAAAACCAAAAAAAAGGTAGATATTACCGCAGCGCCTATTACAGCCGACAAACAGTAGTGTACAAATACTTTGTTCCGGTTTGAACGGTGTTGTAGTTAGTGTTATTCACCAGATCGTCGGTCCACCTTGTGGTATGTATCTCAACACTATGTCTACCGGTACGCGGACGTTACTCAAGCATCTCACTGTCGCTCCATCGGCTGTCAGTACTTCGAGAAGTGTGCCCTGCCCACTGCCACTTAAGTCTATGTTATTATATATATATATATATATAGTAACGTGTTTCGACTTGTAACGGAATATTCAACTGCGCATTTTGTTATTTATAGTTGAAAGAAGTATACAGTAAGGCAAGAACTAATTTTGAGATGCATCTCGCTCAGTATTCATGTAGGTAGAACAAAATATAAAATAATGCCTGCAGGGTGTACAACGAGGTTTTTGCCTACATTAAAAGGACTGCGGAATAATATAACAAAGTCTCGCTGGTAGTGAGGAGGACCGCGCGTGTTCGCGGCCGGGACTCCCTCATCTCGAAGCCTTTGTCCTCAGCCAGCGACGGCTGCTGGATGAGCCCCGCGTCCCACATTCCGATGATATGAATGGAAAAAATAATCTGACGTGAATCCTTTTTGCTGTCTCCATGTGAACTGATGGCATGTACTCTTAACAGAACAATACCTCTCTAGAATTGTATCATTCACGAGATAAGTTAGACAATATTCTTTTGCATTATCATCATTACTAGATTATAAGTTAACTTATCTTCTACTAGGTACCATCGATGTTTTTATATCTATCGCCCAACTTTACCGTGCAAACATTACTATGTTCCAGTTTGAAGGGCCTTGCAGTTAGTGAAATTAGACGATGAGCATAATGGTGGTGTTGTGCTGGTGCTGCTTTGTTGTGAGCAGCGTATCGCTTTCCATTATCAGCCTCGCTGGTCTCGTTTGCTTCGTGAATTATAAAAAAAGAATTGGTGCTACTCGCTAAGTACATGCTCTCGGTCAGCTCTATTTCTCAGCCAATTCATAGTTTGATCTTCGATGTTTCCTTTTAACAACTTTTAGGAGTTCTCTAGTCTAATTCTGAAGCTGAATATCATGAGGTAAAGTCACACAAAATTCATATAAAGACTGTGGTGAACACGTCGATATATAAACCGACCCCTGTTTGGGGTAATGTCGTGTGACATTATTAGTATTGGCGATTCGATGGCGATATCGCAAGTATATCTTCCACCCGGCCGACCGGCTGACAGGCTGACCGGCTGACCGGCCGACTCCGCAGCCCGACTCCGGCCGCCGTCCTAAACCAATACGAGATCGTTGCTGCCTCATTACATCCCAGCGGATGTTCACATCGACGATTTCATTCGATTATTGCGAAGAACGGCTCATATGATTCGGAATCGGGTAGGGCATTACTTTGTTGTTCCATAACTGTTAACGAACCAGAAGAAATGAGGGTTGATGATGTCCAGTACTTCTTAGATCATTAAAAATGTTTATATTTAGCAAAAAAAAAAGATGTATAGGACATTCAGCTAGTAGGAGTATCTATAACAAGACGCTAGTTGTCTAACAGCACCAGATTTCTCTCGTTTCTTGAAGCTTGGTTAAGGATATCGTTACTCTAGTAATTTTTGCTCAAACACAGCCTTATATTAACCGGAAAACAGAAGTTTTAACGCTGCTGTTTAAGGGCAGAAAGTGGTACCAAGGTAATAGGTATCTATCTTGACGATCTTCGGCAATATAGTCCTACCACTAATAAATGATCTTAACCTCCTCAATTCATCTGAGGTTTCAAATCCAAAAAAGGTTGTTATTACGATTTTCTTTACTCATCATGGTACAGGGTTTGGGATTTGGACAAGTCTTTAAAAAGTGAAAACTTAACAATGGTAGCGACTTTCATTTCCATTTTTGTACGAACACTCTATAAGTTAAAAACAAAGCGCGGTTGCAATCTAATTACTAGGTACTAAGTTAACTGAATTCAACTTGAAGTTAATTTTCAACTTCTTATTAACACCGCAGTGTTTTACTGGGGTAAACAGATGACTACACCGTCTTAGAATCGGTTAAAGTTGGGCCGAGTTGTTAACTGGTAAGAAGCTCTGACACTCTTCCTTATTGAAGATTGGAAGAAGTTCCTCTTAAGAGCAAAAGTGCAATATAACGGATTGTAGGATTCAATTCACTTTTCAATGATAATGACATTATGCTAAAAGTAACTTTTAAATTTTTAGACTTTTAAATTATAGTGGAGAGAATTATGAAAGATTAGGTCTAGACTAACATGCTAATAAAGATGATGATGAACTGAAATAGATTTTCTTAATAAAATAGCAATGGTAACTCAACTGTCATCAACTGTCAATCTGTTCCTCCTTGCAAGAGGCCGGGTGAAGTATGGTGAACTTACCGAAAACCATCGCTGGTCGGAGAAGCACCTTAAGAAGAAGAACAACTAAAATTAGTCCCATGTACTATTTAGATAACACTACAGATGCGAGAATAAACATAAGTAATTGTTTATAACAGATATTAGGTGATGAGGTCGGGGTTCTCAGCTCCTTAGTTTCGCGATGAACGTTTGATTAATTGAAGAATGATGCCATCACCTGCACGCCCACCCATCCGGCGGCGGTGGTAATAACCGAGCCCGTCGGGGTGGAAAACGTCGTGCCTGTGACGTCATTGAGGCAGCGGCGCGTGGGTGGCCGCGCAATATAAATGGAAATGTTACATCTAATGACAGATCGGTTATGAAACTGTTGTGACGTCACGAGCGAATTACAGTTACAGCTGTTCACTGAACTGCTCGTTGAAGCATATGTGGAGAGTGGAATATAGCTAATCGTACGTTAAAGCTTATTTTAATTTAAAGCTTATTTGACGAAGCGAGCTGTTAGTAAAGATAATATTCGTACCATCACATAACTCTTGTCATTTTGATATATAAGAAGTTAAGTCTCGTTACCCCAGTAATTATACTAGCTACAGCTCCGTTCAAATTGTTTAGCAGCAGGAATAGAAGCTGCGGTGTTACTTAGACGTTAGATGGGAACAGAGACTTACCATCATATCCAACAAAGTACACACAAGTGGACAGATACAGGTTAGGCGAGGGAGAGACCATAAAATTATGATGTTCCTTTTTTAATGGTTATTAAAGTGTTTCATGTGGACCTGTGAAAGGTAGGATGCTTTCCCAGAACATAATTCATCATCGTCATCGTCATCAGCCGTGAGACGTCCACCGCTGGACATAGGCCTCCTTCAAGATCTCCACATCGATCGGTCCTGCGTTGCTCGCATCCAGTGGGTTCCTGCAATTCTCGGTCGTCCCACCTTGTGGCAGGCCTCCAAACACTACGTGTATCAGTACGCGGGCGCCACTCAAGGACCTTCCTGCCTCATCGGACGTCGATACTCCGAGCAATGTGCCTTCCCACTGTCACTTAAGTCTAGCAATCTCTTGGGCTATGTCGGTGACCTTAGTTCCTCTAAATTCTATTATTAAAACAAAAATATTATACAGGCCGGACTGCCGCGAGCTTAATGTAACCGACGTAGGTAATAACTTGTTACAACCGTGATAACGAGCGACGTAAAGTGTTACAGTAACGAACTTGTACAGTTGAGCGTAAATCCACTTAAGTTGTAAACCGGTGCTTGCTTAGATCGCTTATAACATGAACTTACAGTTGCCGCCGTCGCCGCGCCCCCATTGACATTCACAGCGGCGCCGCGCGCACCCCCTGCCGCCCTGTGCTCTGTGTGTACTCAACCTGTTATTGTTTTATGGATTTACGGCACACTTCACGGGTTTTTAGGTGAAGTGTTATGTTCAACCCGTCCGTTATTGTAAACTGGAACATTGGATATACTTGAAAGGAATCATAGGTTACTTTAAAAGACTTTCTCCTCTAAACTGTGGCAGATGTTTAGCAGTTAAAAAGGATATAACTCTGCAGTTACCAAAGGTTATTGACCTATAATTACCATAGTAATTGTTTTAAAGTTTGAATTTAAGTAACTTATTACTTGGTACTAAAGACTATACTGACGCGTAGTCATAGCTGGATGCAGCCTGAACTACAAGTACATACATTGCTCCAAGGAGTAATCAATGGAACAGTAGGTTAGGTACCAGTAGACGTTCTACAAGTTGGACTGACGATCTGATGAGAGTCATGGAAAATCTTTGGATGCTGTCGAGGTATCGACCAGTGTAAAAATCTTTCATTCTTTTTACTGTTTTGCCTTGTCTTGTTGCTTTATGTCATCAACGGCTGATACACGTCCGGCCGGATATAAGTCTTCCATAGAGATCTCCACATATAGTCAACATGGCCTTGGGTACCGCGGGGCACTAGTGCTGTCGTATGTAGGGGTTTATATGGAGGGATTTAAGTCATTTGCAACCACGTTGGCCTAATGCGACTTGGCGGGAGCCGGAGCCTCGTTTGTTGATTAGCAGGCTGCACCACCAGCAGGTGAGGCCGGCTTGGGCCCCGTGAGTTGTAGTGCGGGAACCGGGGGCATAAATTAAACTTAAATAATATTTTGTGTCAGTATGTAAGTATGAACATTCAAGTCCTATTTGTTTGTTGTTATATGTAATATAAGAGAACTGAAGCAGACCGGAGACCAGAAACCGAGGACCGGGGACCGTGGACCGGGACCTCTTTAAAGCTATCAGATGTTATGTCGGAGGCGAGCTCGCAGTAATCTACGCTGTAAAGTTTTTATGGCGTAACTAGCGGCGGCGAAGTTAGACGTCGACTCGTAACTTGCGGATTGGTTATTAAGAAAGTTAACTTTAAACTGCCGTTTGGATACTTGCCAGTTGAACGCGGATATCGACGTTATCTCAGGATCTAACAGCGATAGCGACAATTACACAATAAACGGCTTCCAGGGAACAAACGCATCAAGTGAATGGTTCAGTGAATGAAACGGCAATGTATAAAACTACTTGTTGTATCTCAATGATCACTTATACATTTCACAGTAATAGCGGTGCGATATTAACCACGAGGACTACTTACGTGTATCAAATGTTTAAATTATTTTTTTGGAGGGGCTTATATCCCTTAGGAATATGTCATCCCCATTGGCTCAAATAAAAAGCCACAATACAAAAAAAAAATGAAGGTGCTAACGCTGTGGTGACAACATATCAAACATATCACGTGTTGCCCCCGACTGGTTCACATAACACCATGTGTAAGGTGTTGTATGAACTTAAAGTTAAAGATATTTCTTTTTTTTAAATAATAAATTGTAAAATGAACATACTTCCTGCAAGAGTTTTAGTATAATTAAATTTTGATAAGGATGTTAGCGCTCGTTCAAATATCGGTTTTGTTAAGACACTTGATCGTAGCCCGCTGGCCTAATGGCTAAATAGAACGCGCGGTCTTCATTGCGAAGGTCGCGGGTTCGAATCTTGGCATGTACCGATGACTTTAATATTTAAGTTATTGTACATTTGTGAACTTTAGTAACAACAGCGGTATACAAACGGTGAAGGATAACATCGCGAGGACACCTGCACATGGATTAGAATTTATTCTAAGGTATGTGTGAAGTTATCAATCCGCGTTGGGCCCCCGTGGTGACTGGGCCTATCGCTCCCATATTGAGGGTGGACCTGTGTCCCAATAGAGGGGACGTAAATTGGCTGGTGAAAAAAAAGACACTTGATACCCATGGCTAAAGTCTTGTTAAAAGCAGTAAGCTGAACTATAAGGCTATTGAATCTTAGCTCTCATTGTTCTCTCTCTGCTCTTAGCGTTCATTTTCAGCAGCTAAGATCTATATTGATTTAGTTTAATGTGATCTACATTATTAAAAAGGAAAAATATGTATTTCCGCAAAGTTTCTCGATAAACTCTGAATGCTGTTGGGAGTAGTAGTCCTGGATGTACCTACCGTTGCGGCAGCTGACGGATGAATTTAATATATGATACATTGAACCGTTCTTTCGTTTGCGACGCGACTCCTACTTATACGTACTGCCTAAATTTTTATAAGATTTACTAATTCCTCCCTCTTACACCGTATGGGGTGTAAGGGGTTCCGCACAACAACTCACTGAATTGAAGCCAACTTTTTCTGCTCGTGGTGCACTCTGCTAATCAACAAATGAGGCCCTGGGTCCCACCAACCCGCATTGGGCCAGCGTGGTGGAGAATGGTCCAAAACCCCCCTTATAAATCCCTACCTGATCGTGTGGAAATCTTTGGGGGAGGCCTATGTCCATGTCAATCTCAGTTAGTCTTCGGCTATGACGATTACTAATTACTAACAACACGGAAGAGCCTGTGCTGGTTGCTACTTAAATATTACAAAACTTAAGTATCTGCAACACGTGCAGATATGATTTCAAACCTCTGCTAATCAATCTTAAGACAAGCGGAAATAAATTTGCGACGGGTTTCTAGATTTTTTTAATGACCGTTTCGCATCAGAGAAATTTGATCGACAAAATGTTTTTCCGTTGTAAAAATTTGTTTATTTACTTTTATAAAGAAGAAGACAAAGAAAGTAATTAAAATGAACGGGGATGGTCGTGGGCAGACCGAAGAAAGTGTGGATGGATTGTGTGAAAGATGACATGTGTAAGAAGAGTGTGTATTCAGATATGACATCTGATAGATACAGCTGGGAAAAGAGTAGCAGGAAGAAGGTTTTTCGTTTTTCATTGGCGGCACCAAATAAATTTCGATAAGCAATCGACTTTTAACTAAATATGTAATTTTTGTGCTCCTAGACATCAATCATTGTGCAATTTAAGTAAAGGCAGTCCTTCGCTAAATACATAATAACACTGTCACTCAAGATGAAGTAGGGGAATCCCGACACGAAGCGGTTTATATGGATTTTGTTATTAAATGATGTAGAGAAATAATAATCCGGTCTTACAGCTGAAGTCATCTCCGCCACAAACCACACGTTCCAAGTTATGGTTTAACCAGTAGACGGGTGAACATCAAGTAACCTAACTAATATTAAGTGTTTCGCCGCGGTATAATTTAAGTTCGCTAAGCACGCGTTAAGCGGCGCACAGTTCGCGGCTACTCGCTGAAAGCTTTCAATTATACCAGTTAAGCGTATGGCTGATGCGAAAGTAACTCCTGTGTGGTGTTAGAACAGTATTCGTCTACAAGACCTAGTCTACAAGTACTAGCTTGCTGTCTACAAAGACGGTGCCATAACAGACCTGTTAGTAGAACTTTTGTTTCGTTGATCACTTTAAATATATATAGCCCACAACAGCAGGCTGAAGTGATGGTCTGATCATCATTATTAACCTTTGTTTATCCACTGCTGGATATAGACCTTCCTCAACGTCTTTCAACAAATGCGATCCTCAGCTTCTCGCGTCCACCGACTTCCCATCGCCTTGATGATGTCGTCGGTCCATGAAGTGATGATGGTGATTGCTATACATTACGTTCTATAGCTATGTACGTTATGCAATTTGTATCCGAAACGTAGATAAATTTAAATCCACGCGGACGTACCACATTGATTTGTATTCAGGACTCCAAGTAACATTTGTCCTCATTTAATCGGGGCGGTATAGTTAGCAGACAGTTTTAAATTGACTTCCACGCTCCACTGCACTGAACTGAAAGTCGGAACTTAATGCTGCAACTTGATTCAAGATTAAACGCACAGTGTGGCGGCCCGCCGGGACCAGCCCGGCCGCTGCTGCGCACTGCATCCGTTTGTAAAGTTCCGAACGTTTACAATGCTCCTGCAGAATAAAGGTTGAAGTAGGTTTTTAATTAATTTAACTTTATGTTACGAGTTGGTAACTTTATTTACATTACTACGTATAAGTAAAATCTTCATTTGTTAAACCTGTGCAAAACTTCACCCGCCAACCCGCACTGGGCCAGCGTGCTGGGATACGACAATTCTTCTTAATGAATTGCAATAAGGAGATCTTTGGGGGAGGCTTATGTCCAGCAGTCGACGTCTATCGGCTGGTGATGCATAACTTAAGCATAAAACTTCGTTTTATCCACGGTGTTCTTTCTTGCATAACAGTGTTTTGTTCTCATTACTTGCCATATTTTATTTTATACCCTCAATAACATGAAATAATAGTTTCAGCTGACGGCAAAAGCAATTATAGTTACTTGACATGGGGGAAGTTGAGACAGGTGGTTAAAGCTATATCTGACTACACCCCGAAATGAAGTTTCATCTGGCGTCTCTCCAAATGTGTGGTGCTCCAATGAAAGGGATTCCTGACATTGATCTGAGATAGATCCTTTTGCACGGTGCATGTTGTTCAAGTTTAAACTTGCTAGAAAAATACGAAAAACGATATCTGTATTTGCTGATATCCTTGATAGGTTCCACCGCAGCACCAAATTATGTATCTCTCTGTGAAGGTATTTGTAGCTAGTGAAGTAATAAGCAACGACACTTAACATCAAATATCGCGATGTAAAAAATGCGGAAATATCACGATGTGAGTAATAATCCCTCTATCATCCCATCTGTCGGATTAACGCTCGCCACCTCATCAACGTCCAGTTCGTATGGACTCTACTAATAAACAATTTGCTCAGGATTAATTACTGGATGGTATTTAATGAAGTACCGACGAATTTCGCACAAGTTTAGTGCCGAAAAGTAAGGCCGGCGTGCTCCAATACGTTTCCCAATCAGACGCAAAGAGATAATTGAAAAGATAAGAGCGAAGGTAGCGCCTTGCTCCGTATCGGAGCTGAACGAGCGCGGTGCAAGGCTTCTGATAATGGAGGTGTCCGCAGCTCAATGAGTCCTCAATTACGGTTTCCTCTAATTAAATTCTAGACTATTTATTAAGCGAATTTTCTACTTTCATCAACATTCATATGCATTATTCTTTATAAAGATGTTAATAAATATTTTCATTAAAGATATCAAACATGATTGAGCAGCTTTGATAAACTTCTAGGGGTGCAAGTGCTCCCGCACAAAGACTCACGAGACCCAAGCCAACTTCACCTGCTTGTGGTGCACCCTGATAATCAACAGATGAGGGTTTGGCTGCTACCAACTCACATTGGGCCAGCGTAGTGGGAACTGGTCCAAATTCCTCCTTTACGAATCCGTACTCGATCGATATAGTAATCTTTGGGGGAGGCTTTTGTCCAACAGTGGACGTCTATCGGCAGATGATGATGAATCACTATGTATAGACTTTAACAACCAACAATCATCGCAATTGGACTCTGTGAAGTAAAAGATATCCTTCTGTTTGTCGTCGGTTAAGAAAATCATCCCTTCGTGCCAGGAGGTATACAATGCAAAGCACAATTCCACGTTCTGGCAGAGGGTGGTCGAGCCGTCCGTCCGTTTGTTAGTTTTTGGTTAACCACTGAATTGCAACGGAGGTCTCTAACGGACTCAGTTAACTTCGTAAACTGTTACTCAGCGGCACGGCTGATGAGGTACGCTTGATGAATGCGGAGCTTCCAGCAGCTTTGATCTATATATATATGTTAATGTTTTTGTTTAAATATATATATATATATATATATCAAAACAAAAACCTAACCGCATTTTGATTAACGTAGCGATGAGTTAGTCATAACAATGCGGCGCCAGTTACAATATACCTTTTTATTTGTTTCGGGAGGGGGGTGGGGTGGGGGGCTACTCATCGAAAGACACCCTGCTTCTTGCTGAAAGTCAGGGTTATGTGAGAATCTTACTCTCTAAACCTCCGTCGGTGGTTTGCATCGGTGCATTCGGAGAGGCTTCGGGATGTCTTATAGAATGCACCGGTGTGCCTCTCTATACTTTGTGTTACACGTCTCTGAGGAGGAACCTAACCCTCCTAGGCACCATCGCTGAGCCATGCGCTGTCCCACGCAGGTTCGCATGTTGAGCGATAAGGGCCCACATACCCAAGGACCGTGAAACTGCTAGACCCTTTTAGTCGCCTTCTGCGACAGACAGGGCTTATCTTAGTCCTATTCACATTAGCCCATACTGGTGGTTGATCTCTTACCGAAGGCACCAGTTCGTTCCGTGAGATGTCTGGAGGCCCTCTGTAATTTGACCTGGAATTTGACCACAGAGGGTGTTTTAGTTAGTATAAATCCCACATAACCTTGAAGTTTCCTGCCCGAAAACAGAAAAAAAGTTTCTGTTGCCGGAAACTGTTTATGTAGGCACCACCCCAGCGCCCATTCCTGCCGCCAAACAGTAGTGTGTAAACGTTGCAGTGTTCCGGTTTTAAGGGCGCTATTGTAAGATACAAAATCTTATGTCACAAGACAACGAACAGAAAGTGATGCTGTGTAACAGTTAGCTAACGCCACATGTATTTATTTCCATCACCTTGTCGATCATCAGGCAGACATTTCACTCATGTTGTCACTTATCGCCTTAAGACTTCCGATGTCTTCTTATTACCTCAGAATACCTTCAGCCTCATATCAAAGTGTGGAGTGAGCTGGCGGCGATGTATCGATTTGAGATAATTGCTCACAGGCTCGGGTCGCCAGCTCGCTCACTCGGCCAAGAATATCGTGAGCTGCTGCTGGTCATCCAATGAGGTTTATCGTGCGTACCTAATTCAATGATTACAAGATATTCCCTGTGTATTTTGCCAATGGCGGATCTCTTGAAATCTTCCTAGTAGTAATCACCAAATATTACTGTTGAGCAGTAGTATACGATTAAAATGGTCAAAGCGTTTTTCCTTCATCATTGAAAACGATTCTTCTAACTTGAATTTACTTCGCGGTGCAATTGCTGAACGCTGGACTCACAATCTTCACGACATTCCTGGATGACATGTTCCCTTTTTCGGTTGCTGACAGGGTCATTTTCTGATAATGCCTGGTTAGTTACCATTCACAAATCTGTCGTCATATAAGTCACGCAATGCTCCGGCTGTCCATACATGAGGGTCAGTGAGTGTATTCCTGCAGCGCAGCTTTCACTTCTCATACACTTACTGTCACTTAATTTCGTTTGTTTGACGAAGAGACGGGACAAGAAGACGTTCACCTGATGGTGACTCTGTTCTCTGATGACGTGTAAAGCTAGCAATATCGTTGGACTTAGTTTATCTGATACCGGACTGGGATTGGTCAATTTTGGTCTGGTTAGTAAATTTCTTACCATTTGGTGTGTAGTTATCTGGAGGCGGATTATCTTGATGGTGAGTGATAAGTGACAACGGAGATCTACCACCGGTATATATAAATATCATGTGAAGTTGATGCTAAATGTTAGTCTATTGTCGAAAATCATCATCATCAGTTGATAGACGTCCACTGTTGGACATAGGCCGCCTCCAAAGCTCTCAACATACGGCCAGCATTGCCTCCGGTACCGCTGAGCACTAGGGGCTGAGATTAGATTTTGAAGGGCTGAGATTGAGAGGAGAATTAGGCCATTTTCCACCACGCTGACCCAATGTGGGTTAGCGGGAGCCAGAGCCTCATTTATTAATTAGCAGGGTGGATCATGAGCAGTTGAGGTTGGCTTTGGTCCGGTGAGTTGTTGCGCGGGACCCCTTACACCCATAGTCGAAAAAAAAAATTATAACCTATTGTATTTGTATATTAGAATTGTATAAATAATTATCACCGCTGCAGTGTGTACACACCCTTAACAAATGTAGGGGACGTTTCACTCTAGTTATTTCTAATAGCTCCAGGTTGTAGCTCGGTGCTGTTCAGCGGTCGTGTGCGCTTGTAGGTTAATCTTCTCAGCAGATAATCAAACTAATTAAATTGATACGAGCAGCCTCGGATGCTGATGGACAGGCCTATTATTCTTTATCTATTCCTCTTCCTCCGTTATACTAAGTACGAGATTTGTGAGGAGCGTGTGCTAATGTCCAAGTTGTGGCTTACCTAAGGCTACTAAAATGTATCACAGATACTTTTAGTACGTGAAGTACTTGCTCAATTTTATCTTACGTGATATTAAGTGTCAATGAACTCTAAGAATACACTCCAGAATATAATCACGCAAAGATTACATCTTGACGATCATGTATATGTATGACCAGCTGTTCTCCGACCGCTTTGCTGCCTGTAACGTAAAACTGAATTTGAAGTTTGTCTGAAATATTCCTTAACAGCACCTGCAACCGCAAATGGCTTTCTATACCAACCGTTGCTATAGCAACCGCGTTAATAATATGAAATGACAATATTCATAAAAGTTCATTAGACATAATATAATGAAGGATCTATAATATTCAAAGGGTAAATAGTTTATAACAATCTACAGATCATTTCGCATCGAATGCACGTGATCCCGTCGCGATACGGTCACTAGTTTTCACGTGTTAGACGAACAAACAAAACACTTCTTCAGTATATATATATAAATACAAAGATAATAATGTAGTACAGTATAATAAAAATTCTTGTCAGTTTGATTTTAGTGTAAATTCTTTTGGCAATCCTCATCATCATCACCATCAAAGTATTATTTAAATCTTATCATTATGTAATTTTTTTAGGAATTAATGGATGAACAGTGGTTTTGAACTTTTTGCTGATTTATTATATAATTTATTTTTCTTCACACCACGAACTAAGCACAGCTTGTGTCTTAGGATTCTAATTTAAGTTAACCTGTAATGTACATAGTTCCATTCCAATATTATTAATTTGTATTTATTTTATTATATATTTCATACTTTGGTTTCGTATATATATAGTTTGAACTAGATTTGAATGTGGTACAGTGGGAGGATGGTGTGGTAATGGTGTGGAGCGGCGCTGATCGTCGTCGTGTGAAACAAATCGGATACTCGGCGCTGGTCAGTGCTGGGTAATCCGTCCGGAAATCGATCCAAATCCCCTTTAATGTATGACCCTTAATTTATATCACAACTATGCTTAAAGTTGTGGTATAAATTAAGGGTAACAGTAGAGCGGAATCGTAAAAGTTGTTTTTAGATATAAAATGTTTACTAAATACTGAATTTTATTTTACTTATTAGAGGATTTTCTATTGTTTTACTAAAATATCTTAAGATAAATGATTTTAAAATAATATGGTTTTCTCATTTTTAAACTTAAACTCATTATATTCGGAGCGACTGCACGTGGATACACGTTTAACTGTTTCAATGGCGCTTCTTAACTCAAGGTAATAAATCCTTTAAAACGGAAAACATGAAAGTTACAAAATAGGATCAGTATTAAAAGTTTTCAAATACTCTCTATATAAGTATTATCTTCTTATGAGTATATAATAAGATTTGTATTTTTCAGTGCATTTAACAGCTATTGACAAAAATGGTTATAACTTCCAAAAGACTAAAGCGTATTACCTCGTTTTGGAGCGAAATTTATTATAAAATCGCATCAGCCGTTTGGCAGCTGCAGAGCTTCCCTTCAACACAATTTTTTTTATTGATAATGAATCAATAAATATTGGTCAAGCTGGACCGATGATCTGGTGAGAGTCGCGAGAAGCCACTGGCTGCGAGCAAAGCGTGACCCATCGATGAAGAATATGTCCAGCAGTGGACGTCTATGGGCTGATGTTTGATTGATTTTTGATATATATATACAACTAGCTGTTCCTCGCCGGCTTTGCTGACTGTAATATAGAATAACACTTGAAATTTGTCTGAAAACTCTATACCACAATGTGGAACATCACTGACGTTTCTTACTGATAGACAGTAACAACGAATATAGCACTTGTGCTCAAGTGGTCAGGCGCTTATATCTGCGACCATGCTCCAGTTGTTTTAATTCAATAAGAAATCTTCGCTCCAGATAACGCTTCAGGAATTACGGCTTGCGGTAGGAATGTCACGTCTCGCTGAATGGGTGGGATGAAGGGGTATTCAATAATACTACCTTTTTATCTTTAATGGATTAACACTAGGACTCCACTTCACACAGTGTCAAGTGGTAACAAAGTCATGGATGGTAAAGCGCAGGACAGCACACTTAGACGAAAACGGAACGCTGATGATTAAAGTAACTGATTTACAATGTGGAATGGTAGCTATCTAGACAGGTTGAAACCTTATCACCAAGTTACAGCATATCGATCAGAGGACAGGAATATTTGCAAACTCCTGTCTGATGGCAGGGATATCCGTTCTAATTGAAAATAAAATGATTACACGACTGCTGTTTAAACTGTTGTTATTGTTGCTGTTTAATCTGCGTTCAAAGCGAGCTGGTGGCGGCCTGGTCGAGGATTCAGGGTGTGTGGAACAGCACTCCATGTGATGTCATAAAATTGAATAATGCTATTCATTTAGTTGTATATTCGAGTTACAAATTGTTTTAAAAAAATCTTTACTTTGGCAGTTTAAGAGAAATTATACTACGCCCGCAAAGTATTCACGATTGTTCATACATTCCAGTGCCTATCAATCATCAGTCGATAGACGTCCACTGCTGGACATAGGCCTCTCTCGAAGAATTCTATACCGATCGGTCTCGCGCTGTTCGCGTCCAGCGGTTCCCGCGAACTGCACAGTCACCATGGCCTGTGGTACCGCCGGGCAACAGGGGCTGTCGTTTGTAGGGGTTCATATAAGAGATTTGAGCCATTTTCCATCGCGCTGGCTAAATACAGGTAGTTAGGAGCTAGAGCTTCGTTTGTTGATTAGCAGGGCGCATCACGATCAGGTGTCAGGCTTGGGTCCCGGCTTGGCGAGTGTTTGCGCCGGACCTCTTACACTTCAGTGTCTATATTTGTTTATACAAACATTAAATTATCTTGAAATTGCAGATATATATAATTGTATATAGAATCTTTGTATTGTATATTTAAAGGATAGATCCTATAATAATACAAGTAAATATACATTTTCTTAGACTTTTCTGCTTAAGTCAAGTTGTGATCATCCGGAAAATAAGCCATATCAAGTGCGAAAAGGCCAGGATTACATATTTTATATCGTCGGTTGGCTAAAATTAGATGACGTCAATTCCACGTAAAGTAAGAAGACGAGGTAGAAGATGATGAAGTACGTTTGGACACTAAACGTGAACAGTAGGAATATAGCAATATTTTTGTTCCCTGAATAAGTACGTCCGCTGTATCGAAGGTAGTTTGAGTGTTCTGATAGCAGATTCTGCTGACTGTCTTGCCCAAGCTTACTACTTAGGTACTTGTTATTAGGAGGGAGTAGTTCTTGCCACCAGTTAAACGATCTCCGTCATTTCTTTTCTTTTCCTTTATTAAAGAATTTAAAAACACGCACTAGTAGTTCAACCACCACAGCACTATATTTACTACGACTCTTGGCTTCTGGTGCTACCTCGTGGCTAAACTGCAAATTGCAATTACGCAAATGAAACTCCAGCCGAATGGACTGCAAAGTGAATCTGGTTTTAGATCGTGGACTCATAGATAATTCATCGGCTCGCATTCACTTAGCCTGCGGATGCTGGAGAGGGAACTCATCGTCTGCACTATACTATGCTGCACGACATTTGGAGAAGGATGAATGATCTTTTTTTTTGAATTAACAGTAAGCTACCACTTTGCTTCCATTTAGCTTGACGTTGAAGTATCAACTAGGCCGAAGACGAGGGAACGTTCTGACACAAATTGAAATACTGGCTTTCTACGTTAATAGATGAAATGTGTAAGTTGTGGTGGTGGTAGAGGAGGGAGTGGATTCAAAGGTACAATGATATATTCTTACTAACAAAGCATTATACTTAGCTAGTGTAATTTAGTACACAAAAACTTAAATGTATATAAAGTTAAATAAAAGTTTCACTCGTTCCACTGCCCACTGCCATCACGTCTGGGCCAATGCGAGTTCGTGAGAGCCAGAGCCTTGTTTGTTGATTAGCAGGCTGCACCACGAGCAGATGAGGTTGACTTGGGTCCCGTGAGTTGTTTGTTGTACGGGACCCGTTACACGAGGCAGTGGGTAGGGCACATTGCTTGAAGGACTGACAGCCGATGGGGCAGTAAGGTCCTCGAACGCTGCCCGCGTACCGGTAGACGTAGTGTTGGACTTCCCACAAGGTAGTCCGACGCTCTGGTGAGAATTGTGGGAACCCACTGGATGCGAGCAACGTGGGACCGATCGATGTGGAGATCTTTGGGGGAGAGGTCTATATATCCAGCAATGGATGTCTATCGGCTGATGATGATGATGATTCACTCGTTCACTCGTTTCGAAGTTTTCAAGCTGTTGTGAACACACTGAACATGATAAACTAATAACACTTCATTTATTGTTTGGGAGAAAACTATTTCCGTCGAACATTTGTCTTATATTTTATCCTTATAGATTGCTGGGAATGATGTGAACCGAGATGAAGATGTAGGTAATGTGGTTTAGGAGGAGCCGGCCGTGTGTCCCGGCTAATTGCTTTATTGAGGCGTGCTCCACGGATTCCAGTGTTTGGTCATCGGAAATGAAAGCAATATCCCGGCCGGGACGGGTCAGGGCCCGGTCCGGTACAAGGCGACGGCGTTGGCTCTGCGATACAAAGCTTACTCTTTGTAATTATTATTACTTCTTTTTAATTAGACTTATGTTGTAGGACATATTTTACTTTGTGGTAGTTAGGATGCTGTATTCTAGTTTATAATTGTCTGGTGTTTTCTATCTGCAATGTATCTTTTAATAAATGGAATAAATTCTTTTGTTATTAGGACAACGTTATAAATAACGCTTGTAGTTACTTTTAAGTAGGTAGTTGTTGGAGGGACGGGAGATTTAATAAGACATCTACATACCTCGGGAATAAATTGTGTTATAGACAACACGTATTCAGTACATCTTGCATTTAAAATCTTACCAAACGTACTGAAGTACGAGTACATTGAAACCGAAATGGCGCCGAGCAAGTATCACACATCAGCTCCGTTTCACACTCAATTATTCATTCCTCGTCCTTCCAAAACTTGTTAGGCGGCTCCGATGTGGTGCAGAGGTCTGTTAACACCATATATCATTATCACCCTCCATTATATCATATGAAATATTCACGCCCTGTATAAAATTAAGCCTTGTTAACATATCACTACATACACTGCGTTGGTAAAACATTTTGATAGATGACCTGTATTTAGTGTTTCGTATTTCAAATGTACATCGACTACTTAAGTAGCAATGATCATGTTGCTTTAACTTTGATGAGCGAAATTGTTGCTAATTTTGTTTCGACATAGTGACCTAAAAAGAGGGTACGTCTGAATTTTTATGATACGGTTAGCGTTTCTCTATTTTATCCTTCAAAGACACGATATCATGTCGACATTATTATCAGCTACATAACATGGTATACATGGAACCATAAATCCAGTTACTCCTTTGTATCATTTACATTCTTAGTACATTTGTATCTAACCTTTTTGTAGTAGAAATTTTCTCAATAGTGTCCAATATCAAATACTTGCTGCTAGTAAAAAAATCCTTTGTATTATTTCCATATGTAATCACCAAGCTAATGAATGCCCTGATCCTCCCATCTAAATATAGCTTTACAGAATGTTACCGCGCTTGTTTATTTAATAGCTGTTTTGAATGTCACATAAAAGGCCAATTTGTAGTTTCATGAACGCTCAAACGGTAATTCAGTATTCGGGACATCTGTCTCTTTAAAAAACAAAACAAATAAGAGATTCCCTTTGTCCGTCGCGTTCTCCAATTACGGTTATTTGCTGTTTGTTTTAAGTTAAAAGCTAATGTTCAAAGAGGGTATATTTGAGTCGTACAAAACTCAAGTGGACGTAAACATTACAATTACGGTTAGTATTATATAACAACAATAATAAATGGTGGTGAATGTTATATCTCTATCGTATCCTAATCGTCTTCAGACATTGTTATACTTTAATTAAAATCACAAGTTTGAAAGAAAAAATAAGTTATCTCTGAGTAGCTGGACAGCCTTGTTTAAAGTATAGTAATATATTCAAGTTGTTGTTGCAAATGTTGAGGACTCAACGATAATCGCGATAAATTTGTAGCTTATTCCTTATAGTGAAGAAGGTTTAAAACGTGAGGTAAATCGGCTGATGGGTAATAAAAAAAAGTCCAAACCAATCCAATTACTACTTCACATGAACACGTGCTCGCATTGTGTGCGAGCGGTGCAATGCGGCGCGCCCGTGCACCACACTTAGCGCACCAGTGTGAGTGTACGCAATGGACTGCATTATGCCGCTGTTGCAGCAAACGCAGCAGTGCACTGCAGCAAATGAGCGAGGAGCCGGCCCGCACCGCGCAAAGTGGATCGCGTTGTAATACGATCGGGAATTAATTCGCATTTTATGAGCGCTTTACGATCCGAACGCTATAGCTACAAATGACTCCAATGCTACACACACTATAGAAAATTATTTTATTTTCTTCTCTTCCGTAAAAGGTGTCAGTGTGGATTAGTTTTTATACAATTTTAATATACTGTAGCATGAGGTTTTAAAACAACTCAACAGATGGCGCCAACATAAACAATAAACCTCGCTATCGTTTATCACAGCGCAAATCTTTATACAGATCACACAACTTTATCTTTATTGCCCTTAGGCAATTAAAGAGAATACAATTGCATCCATCGAGTGGACTTCTTTGGATCTTCGTATTGCTGCGTGTATTGTCATTTACCAAAGACCTCACAAACCTACTTCAAGAATACTACAATACAAGGTTTCCTGGTGATGGATACCTGTCATCATATGCGGGATTTGCGTAACCGTAGTCCAGAGTAGATGTGGATGATAACAGGACAAACATAATATCTGTTATTACTGTTACTGTTGCGCAATAATAACAGGTACCATTCTCTGTTATTAAATAACAAGCGTAATTTTTTTACAATTTGTATTATTCGGGTTATAATACTAGGTGCATCTCGTTTTAGCAGTAGTATACACAATCGGTGTCAGCGAGATAAATTAATCAACGAAATAACAGTTAACACGACCTAATTAAGGAGTGACGTTTCGAGGATTATCTTCTTGTACGATTACTGCTTCTATTTTTCGGGTCATAATACTAGGTGCTTCTCGTTTTAACACCAGTCTATCAAATGGGTGTGAGCGAGATAGATTAATCAACCAAATAACAGATAACACGATTTAATTGAGAATTCGCTTTTCAAATAGTATTTCTTCTTATGAAACGACTTATTATAATTTTGGATTTATTTAAAATAAATACTAGGCGTGTCTCGTTTTAGGTTATGACAATATTATACAAAAGACAATGACAAGAACAGTTATTTTATTGTTTATTGGCTGTTCTGTTATTTGAAGCTGTGTTACTACTGTTAGTGACCGGCTGTTATTGAATACTGAGAATGTTGATCATTGATAGTGGTTCAATATCTTGCCTGTGATGAATTACGAATGATATTTTTAACGGATACAATGATATCGCAAGAACAATTGTTATCTGTTACCTTCGAATACTTGTGATTTATATGTTATGATAAATATGCCTCACTCCTAGTCCAAAGCTTTCCACTGTAGTTAAAGGATCCATCTTCTCTGGCTTCTCTCAGACAGAGTATTTAGTATAGTAATATTCTCCTCTGATACTCGTTAGGGGTAGCTAACGGTGCTTTAGCTAGTGAGATTTCGGGGTGAATATATATGTTTTTTTAAATATATAAATGCAATATACATCAATGTAGGGAGCACAATGTTGTTATGAACAGTTTTATTTTTCTCTAGCCATGAACATAAGAAAATGGACTAGGTTGATTATCCAGGCAGCTTGGTCGTCCAGGCTACACAAACCCTTAGGCATTTTTATTTCACATTCATTACTATTTTAATCATAGCCAAGAATTGGTGTTGTCTTAGCTAATTATTGAAATAAAACTAGATCGAAATCAGTTTAGACGTTTTGGTACACAAACGGACAGCAAGTGGCTAAGGATTTTATCTACTCATTTCTTTGGATTGGAGATTAAACAGTTTGATGTATAAATAGGAGGAACAATATCTTCGGTCCCAACTGGGGCAGGCTCATCTGTGCCCGTCGCGGCCCGCCGTCGGACAAACAGACAAATTACATAGCAGCGGGCTGCAGCACCGCCGGAGCCCCGGAGCCCCGGAGCCGCTGCATTATTCATGGCGCGGCCGCGGGGACGCTGGACGTTTCCTGACAAAACGCCTATTAACGCTCCGTCCTTAATCACTCTTAACTTGGTGACATCATGCCATAACAGTATTCCGCACATGTGTTTCCATGTTTTCGGGATTTGTTCACAGCCTTTATTGCTATTCAAAAACTATATTCAGTTAGTGATGTTACGGACGGGATGACAAACGGCATGTTTTACCTTTCATCATCATTATCATCATCAGCAGTCACTACGGACACTATTGGACATAAACCTCCCCCAAAGATCTTTATATACAGTTAGCATGGCCTCCGGTACCGCTGGGCAATAAGAGTTGTACGGGGGGATTTGAGCCATTTCCCACCACTCTGCGGGTTGGTGGGAGCCAGAGCCTCGTTTGTTGATTAGTATTAGTAGAGCAGGTGAGGTTAGCTCGGGTCCCGCGAGTTATTGTGCGGGTACCCTTACACTCCATTTGTTTTACCTTTATTGGGATAATAAGACACTGCTCATCTAGTGGCTACGAATTAAATGAAACCCTATTAAACATTTTGTAACATCAAATTTATATTGTTTACGTGTTTTTATCACAGCGTGACGCCGTAAAGGAATCAATCACGTCGCCGGCTCCCGCGGGCCTCGCGACGAACGGTTAAAGGGAAAACGAAACAAAACGTTGGGACATTTTTTCATTTCTTCATTTTTTGTACATAATACGGATCAATTGTCGATTGCTTATGTCCAGCAGTGGACTGTCGCGAGCTGATAAAACTGATATATTTATTATGCTGTAGAATGCAGAATTAACATAGCAATTAACATATCATTCGACAATCTTTTCATTAACGATGACAAAAAATCCTTTGATACTTCACGCATGAAAGTTTAATGCTGTTTATCGTACATAGATTTTACATGGAATAAGTAATACTGTAAACGACAGAACACGTAATTAAATTTCATTTTACGGTTAAGAAAATATACAGGTTAATAGAGTATTTATCGAGCTCTCAAATTTACATATAGCATCTGTACTATCTTGATAAGTTAAGTATTTATTTACTATTAAAGTTGATCGATCGAATTCGCTCTGAAACTTTTTAAACGATCAAACAAGGCTCTAAGTTTTTATGAAGACTTCACAACTTTATCACTAAGCATAACTCCGAGCGTCGGATTGCTTCCTTTCGGTTATTTCATTGATTAAGTGTACGTTAAATATCAATTTAAGTTAACAGAAGATCTAATTAAAAATAACAATCCGAGAACAAGCTCAGTGCGGTGTTACGAATACAAAACAGTCCTATGTAGTTAAAAGTGTCGCAAGTTAACAAACTTATTCCCTCGTAACTTTAGCTGATTCGTATGTCGTATTAAATTTAAGTTGTTTTTTTTTAAATTTAACGATGAGTGGACGTTCACCTGATGGTAAGTGACACGCCCGCCCGCAACAGTTAGCCGCGTGTTACGATACTTACGTTACAACAAAGTGCGCTCGTCGCGGTGAGACATAACATGTTAACTCGTTATCATATTTACTACACTTGCCGCAGCGTCCTTCAAACCGGTACACTGTACTATTTGTCGTTTAGGAAAGATATTGCGCTGGTAGGACTAGTGAAGTTGCACTTTGTGCATACTAAAGTTTTTTTTTCTATCACATATACAAATCATATTCAGAACTCTTAAATATGAGTGAATACTTAAGAGGAAGATCATTTGATCCCAATAAAAGTAACCTCCAATATTTGTTACATTCTGTGAAAAAAGAGGAGTCGGTCTAGAAACCTCCAGCAACGTAAGAATAAAAGCCCATTTTAAATATAACACGAACAGTTGAGGAGCACCCTTTGACGGGTAGGGGGTGGGGGAGAATACGGCATCCAATCTAACCTAATATACAGTCTTTATACTTCTCTAATTGTAGCCAAAAAGGTCTATTTCGCTTAATGAAATTATACGGCTGGTATTATTCAGTTGTTGGCGGACCGGATGGGGATGGGGAGGGACGGCCGGCGCACTGGGAGACGCGGCACGCGGATGACGACTTTGCTTACAAAAACCCTCGCGTCTTTGTTGTAGCAGCCAGGTCTGAGCCGGCAGCACCGTGCAGTGGAGGCCTGCTTTCGCATTGTGCTATACCATATAACTCGGTGTACATTTAATGCGGCTTAAGTTGCAGTTAAGCAAGTTCTTGTCGTTCTTTCGAATTAGCTGAAGCCGCAAGTTACCCTCCCTTGTTTGCGCTTTCGGAAAGTTTGTTTTAAGATATCGTTCAGTGAGACGTGCACCGCTTCCTGCTCAATTACGAGCGTTTCGAGCGTTTCGAGAGAGCTTTGCTTTGTCGTCGTTAATTATGTGTGGATGTCTGCAGAATCCCGGTCCTGAGACAGCAAAACGAAAACATGCAAAGTATTCATCCGGTGGTAAGTGATTCGCGGGCCATTGCCATGAGGAGCTAGTTAGAATGTATGTACAGCATCATTTCGCATTAGATGGCTTACTACCTTACTATAGTCTTTTCAATGAATGCAGTACTCTATAAAGAGACAGTAATGCTTGCACACTATTCATGATGGCAAAAAAGTTTACCGTTGCTGTTATCACAAGTACTACCAATATTAGTTATACTCCATCTAAAATCTCTTCTTTTATTACTGTTGTCTTACACCGTCTCCATCATCAGCCGACAGACGTCCACTGCTGGACATAGGCCTCCCACAAATATCTCCAGATGGATCGATGCGATTGTGTTACATGCAGTAACTTTTTTCTCGTGTAAATATTCAACGTCATAACTATGTCTAATTTCGTTCTAGACAAGACCGTAACCGCGCCTGGCTGATGGGGCGCCCCGGGCTCCACCGCGAACGCTGATGCTGTCGGCGCGCCTGCAACATGGAGCGGCGCGAGGAGATGCACCGGCACTGCAGCGTCGCCAAACAGACCATACTGACGACGCATCCCAGCGGCCTCCAGACTCGCGTGTCTGTAGAGCTCGCCAACTTTGACGCGCTCTGCCTGCATTCGGAATGCAAGCAGTCGAAGAGACCGATATGGGACAGTCCGTTTTTGAATCGGCGAGGTATCCTGGGTGGGGTGTCGGGGCACTCCACCCCCGTGCTCGGCCGTAGGAGTGACGCGGTCAACGAAGGGAGGCTGTCGCAGCAGTGCACTCCCGTTATGCGGAGACGAGAGGTTGACAGTCCAGGCGGGTCTCCGCTGCCGTTGAGGAGGGAATTTGAGGAAGAAGAGGGATGTGAAGTGGACAACAGCGTCATTAGCGGCTGGCTGAAGTTTCGGGATAACAAGCGGGTAAGTTTAGAAGTTATGTAGATTGAATTATCGATGGATTTTTGTCCAATTTTTATTATGGTCTTATGTATCTATTACACTTTTGTCTTCAACTGTATCTGTTTTATAATATTGTGACTGTACAGGTAGTAATAGTACAATCATTGTTCCAAGCAAGAGAAGTATCTGCAAAATCCTGATGAGTCAGAGTTTTTACATATGGGTTATATAACCTTTTCATTTTGCATCTTCTCATTTCCTAGTTAGATTATTAAATAATGTTTACAGCCAGTATGATACAGAATTTGTCAATTCTTACTAAAATATTCGCCCAAAACATCCTTAGCACGAAATAGGGGTGAAAGGGTATTACTCCGTTTCTTTTAAACAGCACCTAAAGAAAAACTAGAAGGAGTTGTGGCGACGGGTCTCCTTTGACCGGTCGGTGGAGTGAAGGTGAGGCGCGACTAAAATATAATGAACTGCATCAAAACTTAAGTGCGGAGGTAACACAGTGGAGGTACGGAGGCACGGAGGTACGCGGAGTACAGTCGAGGGCGCCACGAGAGGCGGCGGTGAGCCCGCAACTGGGCTAAGGGCTTTCCACCTTACCTCGTTAGTGATGCGCGGGGAGCCGGACATGTATCACATCGATAACTGAAAATAATGCTAACATATCGCAACCAGAAACTAGGAGTAGTTCTAAGGAAACGATCATTAGTTGTGTAGAATTGTCACATGGGTGTATACCGACTCTTCGTTACCGCATCAGTAAGTAACCAGTTTTGATAAAGTACTAACTAACTGGTAAATTTTGATGCTTATAACCGTTAATGAACGTATTAATTGTCCGCTCGCCGCCGTTGTGTCGACACGAGGTCCTGGCGCGACGTCGCTTCACTGCGCGAACATCAAAGCAATTGGTGTAAGCGTTTCGTGCTCGGGCTGCTGACTCGCAGCAGCACCACCACACGCCGCCGAACCGCCGCCTCCTTTATAACAACCCGGCTCGCAACGACGGCGTGAGTCTAGGGAGCGTAATTTATATATTAGACGAAGGGATGTTCACCAGATAAGTCCTGCATATATTAAAGTGCTATTTAAGATGATGCACACGTAGACCAGCTCTTTGTTTTGAGACATGAAATGGTATGACTCCGGTACCCAATAACATAAGCGCTGCGTTGGTTCCTATCCAGAAGATCACCGGAAATAGAGACCTGCTACCAGTAAAGTTACCATAATGGGGTAAGAGCTTCAGAACATAGTATATACATTAACCTCACAATAAGATTTTGTTCAACAAATACTTAAGTTTAAGCAGATATTCTATTAAGTTATTAGAACGAGATTCAACTAACATTATTAAGAGTTTTATTCGTGTATAGAATATTAAAACTTCTTATTGTTCCCACTACTGGGATTAGGAGAATTATCCTACAAAGAAAAAGTAAAAGCATTTACCTACCACGCCAGCCAAACCAGGGTTATGTATCCATGAAAGGTGTTCTTAAACCAGGCTGGTTTTCTCACGTTCTTATCCAGTGTGTAGTGATAATGATAAAACAGCGTGTAGTTTTTTAATTATTTTGGGAATTTTCACCCTGTATTTTTTGGTGGCTGCACGTAGTTTACCCTCGTCCGTAAATCATGGCGGGGGCTAATAAAAGCCTTGATAAATTCGCTCCAATTGGTCGTAGCGGAAGGAGAATCGTGTTACATACTCCACTGAGGAGGAGATGTTTAATCTACGTTGTACTCTATATATCTGTAGTATTTAAAATGATTAATTCTGTATATATATATATATATCTTGTATAATATGTTTTGTATTTAAAAACTAGACTGTATATATCTGAAGCGTATTGATCAACACTATAGTTGGATATTACAATGATTGTGTTTGTCGATCATAATAATTGATCATTGGGTTGAAGTGTTAAGTTACTGACGTTAGAGTTGGACACACTGAAAGTTACACGCGACGTTCACAAATGAGCACACTTTAGAGAACTATATTAACCTAAAAATGTAAACCTAACGATGGCCATCCGACTAAACAGAGACCAGCCCAAAAAGGCCATATCCATCATAGTCAGTTTGCGGTTACATAGAAATTTAGTCATTAATCCGGTTCTATGTAGAGATTATTAGAGTTATAGAGATGTGGGGGTTAAGCCAATTGTTGGAGTTTGTTCTTTAGTCCAGTCAATGGTGCGATTTTACCAGCATAAGGGATAAGCTAAGTTTGTTACAATCACTTAAGGACAGTAGTGTAAAGTTAGTCAGTAGTTAGTTCTTCAGTACATACGCTTTGGTACAAACGTCTTATTGAAAAGATCTTCAAGTATCCGAATAATTTGATAATCTGCTCACCTTTTCCTGAAATTATTACCTCATTAGTCCTCCGTTTTAAGTTTTCCCTCTCACAAGGTGCTACTAATAAACCGGTCTTAACATTAAAACCCTAACGTTTCGAAGCGTGGCTTGGATGTATCGTTTTAGATTTTTTCTGCCATACAAGTATTTAACTTTTTTTATCAAGGGAGAAATTCTGTAAAGGACATTTAACACATTATAAATTGTAATTTTATTGGTAATAAATATACTTCCGTAAATAGAGGAAGTTGTTAACATTTCATTGCATTATGGAATCGTTTCGTTGTTAGAATCGAACGGCTCTTATTGAGGGAGGAATGTCCTGCAATGAAGGAACCGTTCCCGCATTTGTCCCGGAACATGGTAAATGTGCGGTGATATTTCAACTGAAGCTGTTGGCCCCCCCCTCTCGGCGATTGAAAAATGATGAACGTGAAGAAGTGACAAATCGCAATGGTGGTACAATACATATATCTGCTGTTATCTCCACATTGATTTAACTCTATATAGCTTAAAACAAGATTTCTTGTAGTTTACAGTACTTGTCTAAATCTGTACTTCCGGGTATACTTAACCAGGTAATGAGATACATTATATTCGATGTCCTGGCCATCATTGCAAATGCAGTTTCATGTTAACAAACTAACTACTGTTTCCTTATTAACACATAAACACTGTGCTAATCTCATCACTTTGTTAAATAAAAAAATTATTATTAAAAAATAAGATTAAATCGTATCCAAGTTAAAAAGTTGATTAGCAAAATAGAAAGTTTCAAAGTTTGTCCAACTTGATGTTAAACGTTAAGTGAAATTTTCATGTAATGGGCCTTTCAAAGTTTTCAACAAATCTACAATTCAAATTCTGCGATCTAATCAACTTGCTGAGAAACGGTTACTTGTCATACATTTTTTTATAGGCGACAAAATTTAATGCGTACTATTGCATCATCAACAGCAGCAGCAGCCGATAGACGTCCAAGGCTGGAAATAGGCTTCCGCCAAAGATCCTCCACGGTTGTAGAGGTTCATGGGGGGGGGGGGGTATGGGACATTGCCCACTTCGCAGACCTAATGCGGATTGGCGGAAGTCAGAGCCTTGTTTGTCGATTAGCAGGGTGCACCACGAGCAGGTGAGGTTGGCTTGGTTCCCGTGAGCTGCAGTGCTAGAACTATTATACCCACTACTACGCACGTAATATTGTAACACATATATATGTATGTATATATCCTTGATAACTTGTAAAGAGGATCTCTTTACAAGTTCCAAGGTTCCAAGGTTGATCTTGCTCTCAAACAATCTCTATAGAGGAACTCTTGATTGACAACGGAAGAAATGATTTGATGATACGGTTTAACTAACCTCCAGTTTGAAGAAAGCTTCCGGTGGTGATAATGTACATGAAACAGTTTTTTCCAATAATCAGAGTAGTAATTATGTTATTTTGAACAATGTGGCGTTACTTAGGGTGATATAGAAACAAATTGTGATCATCGCCATAAGACGTAATGATACATTTAATTACCCTAGTAACAGCACTAGCTGTAGGACCTTTTAAACCGGACATCAATATAGTTTGCACAATAAATTTCATCGGATGCAGTAGGAGCTGCAGTGCTACCTACCGAGAAGTTCTCCGTTAACAGAGATTGACTACCTTTTTATAATATTTTGTAGTTTAGTAAAATGTTTAAACAAGTGCCTCAAAGCAGTGTGACGTCACTATTAATACTATAATTAAAAACTAACAGAGTACGTACGTTTTGTGGTGCGGTAGGTTGACAGACAGTCAACCGGTGGATAATGTATGGTCTGACGGCCGCACGTACAAAAAGAGAGTTTTAATGAAAGCTGGGCGGGGAGGAGCGGCGTCCACTTGTGAATAATCACACCAGCAGACAACAGGCGCCGGCGTCCTGTGCGGCGTCACACGAGATCGGAGTAGTTCATCGCGTCACTGTATTTGAAGTGGTTTGCTGTTACGCTATCATCTAACAAATGACACGGATGCGGGGGAAGTATACGCAAATACGAACGCATGGTCCAACTCAACCCTAATCAAGTACAATCAACTACAAATTTGTTTAAAGCGACCACAGAATAAGTTTCTCTAAAGATTATCCCCGTGTTTATTAGAAAACAATTACAGGAGATAAATGTTTGACTAATATATTACAGATTAAACCTATTGTTAGTCATAGGTCATACAAGTAACCTTTCCAAAGTTCTAATATATTCGTATACTAAGGAAGAGTTTTTGACAAGTATTTGTTGTGACGTTAAATATATTTATGAAATCGCTAAAAGTATGTTATATAGCAACACTTAATAAACTAACCAATAGAAAGATAATTAAAGATAACACTTGTTTATTACATTTAAATAGTTATAGTCATTAATCTTGTCATATAAAAGTCATATTGCAGCGCGATCTATCGTAAGCAGAACTGTTAAGTAACTAAGGGGGTTTGTCTTTATTCCTGTGATTATACTTACAACTGTATCATCACCAGAGGAACATCTAAGAAATAATCTTATGGATTATAAGATTTAATTTTAGTTAGGACTTAGTGTTCCACTATAAACTTTAACTAGTTACTTGTAAATTTTTTCGGCAAACTTAGTGAGTTACCTTTAAACGAATTAGATTACTTAATGGAGCCCGATATTGGCTACGGTTAGTTTCCTGTTACCTTTCAAATTGACAGTTATTTATTAATACAATTAAAATTCAATGCGTTCCCTTAAAGATTATTTAAATCGAAGAAAAAGTACGGCTCGCCCCTGCGCGCTCCGTCAACGTCGTTTCAGAATTCTCGTCAATATATCTCCCGCCGCCATCTTGGATCAGGGCTGCTGCAGGAATTTGTCTTTCATTTTAGTGAAACAGGATCCACAGGAAAAAAAGTCGCTTTCTTTTTGTATCGGTAAAGAAAAATTACGTCGCAATCTCAAGCGGTTGCAGGTTTTTCCTGACGGAGATTGTCTAGGTTTTACAAAGAGCAGACTTTACTAAGGGAAGAGGAAACGTACTGGGGTGCAAGGCAATCTAAAGTAAAATTGTGGTTGAATGTATTGTTTATAGTTAATGTAACATTTAAGTGAGAAATAAAAAAAACTACCATTTGCCGTAATGAGTGCATCCATCGTTGTATCCACTACGTTGTGGTTAAAATATTATTTTTGGTACAAGGAGATGAAATTCAATATTTTTAAGAGAATAGATGGGTAAGTTCCCATGTTTGTAAGCTATAGTTACTTTGTATAAGAGGTAAGTTACATGAAAGTAACCTATCTGTAATATGAAGACTTAATAATTATTAATAACTGTAACTCTTATCGTATAATATTTTTTTGAACCAATGTAAATAGATACATATCAATTCTTTCCGGACATTCGTATGGGGCAGTTAAATTGAGTTAAATTATTGTTAAACATTTCCGCCCTGACTCCCGACGTAAATCGTATTAAAATATATGTCGTTAACCCTATTTTCAAGTGAGGTGCAAAATACCGAAGGATTGCTGGGGTATTCCACTTTTAAGCGGGTCATTGGAACCGTCCGCTCTCAAAGAGTTGTGGGAGCTGTCAATGAATTGTTAAGATCGGCGAGCTACCCTTCCATGCTCTACAATAAGCATTCACTATTTATTCCAAAGTTGTAAACAAAGTGACAATGGAAAGGAAACTTTTTAACATCTCTCAATCAAAAAGTTTAGTTTATCAGCGTGTTAGTGTGTAGTCATATCCTACTTCCTGGACTTGTAATTCGATCTAGTATTTTATGTTTCATGTGGTATTTAAGTTGAATGTTTTTAGCTTTACTATAACTAAAAATCATCAGAGTCAATTCTAAATTGTCAGCAATAGATTAACTCCTGATGGAAGTGTTTAAAATTATAACTTTAATATTTTAAGAGGTTTTAGTACAATCATTATAATTAAATTTGGCATGTTTCTAATTGTTGTGCTCAACTAAATTAGAAATAGCTTTCGTTAGAAAGATATAGAAGTTTTAAATTATTTATAAGGTCAATCGACACTTTGACGTAGAAACACTTTTCAGAACAAAATTGCTTTCAACTGAGAATCACGAACTGCTTCGCTAATAGAAGAGGAATATACATTCACAATCAGAAATGCCCTGTATACATTGGTGATAAGGTGTAGAATAAGATATCAGGTTAGCAAATATAACAGACTCGTCGAATGATACGTCTTAACAAATGAATTATTTATTCAGTGGAGGAATTAACATATCAAGTGAAGACAGATAGCGAAGATGTCGGCCGTACCTCTGCGTAAAGATCGGAGGAGGCATCTCATTCATTTGTGTACATATAAATGTTCTCAAAGAATAGAATATTTAATAATAATAAAAAACACATATAATATTTGTTGTTACTACCCTCAAAAGCGCATCCTTTATTTATTTCTATGTTAATTGGGTTTTTTTTTGTTAATTTTCGTAATAAATCTGATATGTGAGTTAATTAGAATTAATATTTACCAAAAATACATCAATATGTCCGTTCTGTGAAATGTAATCATTATATATAAAAAAACACAGGCGTAACAATATCTATACTATAAAGTTTGTGTGTCATCGTCATCAGCCGATAGACGTTCACTGCTGGACATAGGCTTCTCCCAAAGATCTCCACATCTAGTCAGCACGGGCTCCGGTACTGCTGGGTACTAGGAGCTGTCGTATGTAGAGGTTCATATGGAGGTATTTCGGCCATTTCCTACCGCGCGGCCCAAGGCCGGTTGGCGGGAACCAGGGCCTCGTTTGTTGACTAGCAGGGTGCACCGCGAGCAGGTGAAGTTGGCTTGGGTCCTGTGAGCTGTTGTGCGGTACCCTTACACCTCTTGTGTTTCTGTATAGTATGTATCACATCCATTAAGCAATGTACCGGCTACTAGTTACCTAGAGGTTCGTAGCTCCGCGTAGCGCCCGTAGAGCGCGTAGGCGGTAATCCCGCGCTCCCGTAGGTGCGGTTTGCCTAAATTGAAATTTGCTGTAGTCTCCGCGCGCCGCGTTAATGCGCTGGATACTCGCCTCCATCATTACAATAGTGCTGTTAATCGTCTACATTTGCTTTAATAAATTTCCGGGTTTTTGTTATTGTTCCGTTGTTACACTTTAAAATGTTTTAGGTAAGTTAAGCCTCTTCTATATCTCCTTATTTTACAACCATACAATTGAGTATGATTTCAATAGAATATCTAAACTATTATGCGATGGCAGATTATCGTTTCCCATACAATATCGTGTTCTATAATATTTTTCTTACATAGTTGTCAAATACAGGTGAAGATACTGTTCCCAAATATAAGCTCCTGATATTCGGAGACTATAATTAACATACAATGGAATAATTAATCACGTGGAAACAGTACGTCTCCAATACTCAAGCTCCTGAGAAAGCCAAGTGCAAACATAATATAATGGCAACTGACATGCAAAAAGGATCCTTTTATGAGTTCCCAAGATTTATTCTAGACGGCAAAGTGAACAGAAAACGTACTCCAGGTAGACAGCGGAAGAAACAGTTTGACGATATAAGATAATGGGCCCGGTTTAAATGCCATTAGTTGTAAAGAACAGCTGAAGACCGGAAAGAAAATTTCGCAATCTGACCGCCTACCTTAAATTTGAAGAAGGCTAAGCATATTATATAAGGCATAGCATATGGATGAATAGTTTACTATTGGATAAGATTTAATGAATGAGAAGCTCTCTTGAAAATCGAACTAGGAACCTCCTTGTCACAAAGCAGTCATCCTCACACGCCCAGCAAGGTCTCGCAGTCGGTAATTTATTGTTGAATACTGCGTAACATCAATTTTTCCTCACCACTAATACTAGTGTATATTGTTGCAGCTTCGCTTAGCCACCCCCCGATATGAACTTTCTGTATTGGATCGAATAATCCCTCAGCTCATTAAGGTTAACCTACGTCACGTGTTCAAGGGATGTGACGCCCCCGTATCGGATAAAATAATATCCGATATCCGGCGTATTGTCGGCGCTGTGTTGACGTCATCGTTCACAGCGCGCTGTGCAATTAGACACACGATAAATCTCAGACAACGTTGGTTTAAAACTTTTGACACTCGTTAACTGATATTTGGATGTGGTGTCAGGTACCCAAATGTTTGCGTTACAACTGTTATTAGATTATTGTTGTACTGCTGGTAGATATCTGTTGCAGGAGACTTTCTAGGTAGGTACCACCGCAACGCCTATTGCACCCGACAAACTACTGTGCAAATGTTACTGTGTTTGAATCGCGCTGTAGGTTGTTTAATTACTGGGGTAATGTTGCTTAACATCTTATGTCTAAAGGAGACCAGCACAATGTAGTGCCGTATTTATGATCCTAACTAGTGTCATGTTGTTATGTGCGGGCGTGTCTCTTACAATCAATCACTACACTACGTTATACCGTTTAAAAATTAATATGATTGATAGTTTAAGTATGATAGAACAGTCTGCTTCAAATATTCACGATATACCCACGCTTCACTAATTTATACAGATATAAGCTTTAACGTTTACACATTAGCTACGTTTTAGTAATGCATCTTCACATGGACATTACCCGGTCTATTTCAGCGGCGGTTAAAGAACGTTGGCGGCTGAAATTCAACGACAAATTACAACCCGCGGCCGGAAGCTAACCCGGGACCGTGCGCCATTAATTACGAGGCGTTAGGCAGATCGCCAACTCGCGCACTGAGTTAGACAACACATTGACCGCACTTCAGCTGCAGTTCAGACAAAGCCGGCTGGATTTATGGTATTTGATATCTAACCTAAACGTTATACGCGTTATGCGCTTGGCGGGGATATAACTAAGCTGGGAAAGAATTCGTCTTTATAAGCATACGTCTTACTTAAATAAGTTAATTTATGGTAAGCAAATGAAATGAAGAGAATGATCTTGTGACTTCTTATCAAAAAAACTTAATATCAAGCGGAATTCCAGTAAACTAAGTTCTTTTGTCTAAGATTCTGGTATCTATGTCTATCAACATGTAAACTCCTTGGCCGTTGGTCCAGGTAAATACCACAAGCGCGACTTCTATCTGTCACTAAGCGACAAAGTACAAATATTACTGTGCGCCGCTTTGAAGGGTGCTAGTGGGGTAAGAAGACAATACTATGTATCAACTCACCGAGATTTATGTAGTGCTGTAAATGGCATAAATAATAGAATACATAACATTTTGTTATGTGTAGGCGTTTTGAACCACCAGGTTAACTTCATACTCCTCTTGCTGTCTAAAGAAAAATACAGCTCTTTAACGGTGGATGATTTACAGGAATTACGTTAGTGGTCCATTACATCCGGGAGGAGCGATTTCTTCATATAAATGTAAATGCCACACTATGGGGGTGTGGGATTACGCCCGGGATCACAATGCTCTTTGATTTCCTCGCTGCGGGTGCTCGAAAGAACTTTCTTTCCTTTTTTTCCTTCAATGCGATCGATTGTGCATTTGTAATGCGCCGTTCCAATTCCGCACGGAGACGAGCCTCCATACAAATTTTGGTTTGAACGAATGATTATGTATTTACAAGCCTGATAATCTCCTTGATTGTTATTTACTTATCTCTATAAATATAAAAGAATTATAGTGTTTATAATATCTAAAGCATACTTTTGGTCCTACCTCATATAAATCAAGATATTATTATACAGTTTGTTACTGTTTATTTAGAGTAGTCTTCTGAGCGTTTTTCTCAATTTTGACAAGACTTTTACTAATAGACATACTGTATAAAGTAGGTTCTATATTACGAGAGGTATTGTAGTTACAAAATAACTAATGTATTTTTCATATCTTTAGTTATATCCTTTAGATATCATTATGTTATAATTATGAACTTCCTTATCTCAATGTAACTCATCCGCACAGAGGAAGAGGAAAGGAAGTCTTCGTATCAAGTGTAACACACCACGTTATTACTTAAACAAATCTAGGTACAATTCCAGAACAATATTATATGCATATAATTCGTCATTTGAAAGGTAACACAACCACTGTAATTTGAGTGTTCGCGTGCCCGGTGTACATGTTTAGATGTTAACATAATACTGTAATTTTCGCCAAATTTCCGAAGCCGCGCTGCGCTGTGTAATATATTCAAATTGCTGGCCACTCCGCGGCCCAGGGCCCAGGCCCACCTCTTCTATAATTGACCTCGTCTAATTCCTATTCCGTTTTTAACCAACGACCCAAGACATAATGTTATTTGTAAATGTACTTCTGTAGTCGCGTGGCTGCTTAAAGGCACAACCAATCTTGGGATGGACCTTGACGGAGAGCTTAGTTGACGCAAATCAGTTGTATTGTTTAAAAGACATCAGCGCATCATGTTATCTTGCTTCTTTATAGGATTTTTAACATTGAAAACTGTTAACTTAATTCTATTAATAAAGCAATTATTGTTTATCTCGCAATATAACTTAAATTCATTTTTACTGTGGCATCTCTTCTACAGTAATAATAAATTTGAGTGTAAGAAGAGTGAGTACTCACTCGCGCATCCCTCTAGTCTGATGTCTAATTTAAGTAAAATTCAAATTAATATAGACTTGTTAAATATTTATTTTATCTTCTACTTAGTGCCTTTTAGGTGTTCTTTAGATCGAAATATAGAAACCAAAAATAGTCCACATCATACAAGAAGTTTTACCGGCCCCAGAACTCCAGCTAATATGTAATTATTATCAATTAAAATTAGTATCAAGTAATAGTTGTACCCAAAACATAGAGTGCGGCCCTCCTCGGAGGGTCCAACAAAGACCTTAATAAATGATAATTGCGCCATCAACTCAATTCAGAGAGTGATATTAAAAACTAGTAATTTCAATCGGGCGACGATTATTTCCACTATCGGACCCCGAATGAGTATAATCTGTCCCCTTCGCGGCCCTCTAATGACAATCCGGAGAGCATAGGGTCCCGATATTACTCCGCCAAATTGCTTTTTGTTCTCTAAATATTCACTTCTTTTTTCCATTAGTCTGCTTAGAATTAACTATAGGAATACGAAGTTATTAATAGAATATCATAAATACCTGCTTCCCATTAGCGGCATGGATATATAATATAGAAAATAATTTGATTCGATTTGAAGGGTTTGTTTTTTCTTTATTCGACTACGTAAATAGATGAGCGAGACGATCACTTGATGGTTAGTGATACGCATGCCCATAGCAACGTGTCGCTGGTTAGGACGATATTAACAGCATTGCATTGTACCACAGGCGACAAGTATAATGCGGTGCAGTGTATACCACCCTAAAAAAGGTGCTGACGTTGTTATGAGTAGGCGTATCATTTACCATGAGGTGAACGTCTCGTTAGTCTCATCGTTTCCTAGAATAAAAACATCGCATTGTGCTCGCTGCTTGAAACGTAAGATAATAAGTCTTTTAATCCCTGTAATGTAACCTATAACGTCCTTCATACCGGCATACAGTAATATTTGCAAACTATTGTTCTGCGGCGGAAATAAATGTTGCGGTGGTACCTATATCACACGGTCTCCAGCTACAGAGACCTACCAATAATGACCGTTGTAATTAGTGACATTACTCTTTATTATAGATATGATCCCATAAGACCTATCAGCGCAGAAGGTCACCTATCATCGGAAAGCACAAGTTGACAGTTAAATTTAAATGAAACCATTAAGAAGAATTTTAATAAAGTTACTGTCGCAGTATAATGAAATAAAAAGGTCGATAACTAATGTTTACGATCCTATTCCAATGTGAGAGTAAACTTGGTGCCATATGGAACAGCAGTAAGTGTCGGCTATATGAATGGAGCATTTAATCGATTACTTGGTTAATCGACTGGCAACTTTAAAGTGAAACTATTCCCATTTAAACTTGCTCAGTCACCGCGCGACGCAGGCGCCTGGAGTGTGCGGTGGCGAACTGCTCGTTGCTTATTGTAACTTAACAAATTCGTGTTAAATGGACTTAATGGTATGTAATACATGAACCAGTTGCCCAATAATATTGTTTTGGGCGAGGTCTACAGAGGAAGTCACGAGACTAATCTAATAATCACTTTCTCATTATGTTAAGGCACTATAGGGTTGAATATGGTGAAGTGTGCTCGCTGAGAACGTAATAATGCTTTTATAGCGACAGACGTACATTATGAGGGTTGGCATGCAATCACCACGAAACAAAAACAGTTGCACCTTATCCATCACTTAAATTTATTTATCGTTGTAAACTGAACTATTAATAATCTGAAATTTCAATAACGCTTTTTTATTGAACCTTCTTTTGTACCCAACTTGTGATATACATATATACTGCGACCATTTTCTGTACCTCTACTCTCGGCAGGGTTCCTTGCGATAGGAAGTGCAGAGATTTATCTAAGCTAGTTAAAGAATTTTCAATTTAAAATTCTAATATATAAATTAATCATAATTTTCAATTATAAAAACCTAATTATATCACTTACGAGTAAAAGCGCTTTTAACAGGCAAATTCCCAAATACGATGAGTCGAGCCTCATGCCTTATTGAAACTATTTTTATTTTATTTTATCTTAAATATTTTTTTACATACATAAAGCATATGTTTATATGTAATTAATAGAGTAACAATATTTATGGTATTTCTTTTTATTTATTACATTAAATAAAGGCGCATATTTTTCACGTCACGATAGTGCTATGATCTACCTTCATTAAAATAGATTTAAAACAAAATGTATTATATTGTAGAATTTAAAATTATTTTTTAAACATTGTACCTAGGCATTAAAAACGGTGTAAAATATCGTACAGCTACGCCCCCTGCCTAACCACACGTAACCGACCGCACTCGCACACTGGGTAATGCGGGAAGCAAGTCTCTTTCCGAACAAAAGAAGAAAAAAACACTTTTTCACTTCCCGCGCTCGGCGACAATCCTCACCACTCAGCCGGTTTAATTGCGAGTAGTAAAACAAACGAGGGATGCGACGCCGTAGACACACAGCTACGCCGTAGAGACGCGCGGATACGCGACGCCCGCCCGTAGCGGCGGTGCGGTTGCAACACGCCGAGTTTAAATAAGCGAGAGCTTTACAATTACCTACTAGATAAGAATGTACGAGTATACACAAATAAATACTTAAGTAAACAAAAAATTTATTAAGTCATAACCTTTCTCACTTAAAGCAGTTAAGCTTTTACTATAAACATATCATATTTACTGGTGGTCGCTGTTGCCGGAGACCATCTAGTTAAGCACCACCGTAGCGCCTATTTGTGCCGCTTGACAGTAGTGTGCAAATATTACTGTGTTCCGGTTTGAAAGGCACTATAGCTAATGAAAGTACAGGGATAGCGAGACTCAATATTTTATATCTCAAGACGACGAGCACAATGTAGTGCAGAGTATATCATATTAACTAATCTGGTGAAGTTCGCGGTCGTCTCGTCGCTTTCTTGAATAAAAAATTTTAATAGTAGTTTTGAAAATTTGCTCATATTGATTATTGCTTCTTTTTGCCGAATTAATATTATTAGTTTAGTTAGTAAAAATGAAAATTGTTTAGATAAAGTTATTCTAAGTGAATGTATAATGGTGGGGAAAACACGATAATAAGTTAAAATAAACGCCCATAAACATATACCATCGTTTAAACGCAGATTCGTACCGGATCCACCCTTACTGACGGGGAAGCTATGAACTGTTTACATTTTTGGTGCTCCTGCAATGCCCGCTTCGTTTTTTCACACCCTGACTCATGTTGCTTGTTCCAATAAGCATATTTGATCAGGTTTGATTGGACTTCGGAGGGGAATCACAATTACAACTTGTTAATAAAGCAATTTATTCAGATGGACTGCAAAATATTAAAATTTTCGGTCTATTCTCATTCTTTTTCGTTTTGTTTGAATTGTTTCGATCCTTTTCATAGCGTATTACTTAAAGGGAATATACATTACATCATCATTACCATTAGCCGATAGACGTCCACTGCTGGGCATGAGCTTACCCCAAAAATCTCAACATCGATCGGGCCTACGCTGCAGTCAGCATGTTCTCCGGCACCGCCGGGTATTAGGGCGGGATATTAGGCTATTTCCCACCACGCTAGCATAATGCTGGTTAGTGGGAACTAGAGCCTCGTTTGTGGCAGGATGCACCACGAACACCTGAGGTTGGCCTATAATATTCATATTTGTCATAGAAAATGACTGGCTATGAAAAATTTATAGAAAATCTAGTTACAGTACAACCTTCGCATTTCAGTAACAAATAATTTTTATATATACAAGTATGATATAACAGTATACATAGAGATTAATTACGATATCTCGGGAACCATAAGGTTTGAAGACTTGGAGTTTGTTAATAGTATTCCTTTTGCCGTGTACAGGTCAGCTAAGAACGGATTTTATAAAATTCCTTCGCCGAAAAAGGTTGCAGGGGTATAACGGTCAGCAGAGCGGGCAGGGGAGAGCTGACAGTAAAATAAAATACCTGACATTATAATTTGTCTCATGGTGATGATCTCGATTGGAGTGCTGAGTATATCATCGTAACTAGTGCCACTTTGTGACTTCATTCATTCTACAAATATTGTGCATTTCGATAAATGTTCGGAGGACTCCAGATCAGTCTTTGTTCTATTCGACCCAATCATTATATAAATACTGGTTGCAGTGTGCGTAGCAACAATATCAATGAACAGCTGACGGCACCACTCAGACGGAAGCACTGTCGGAACAGCTTGTTGAATGTCTAAAGCTAAATCATCGACAGCGCGCTTTGCGGGATCAGGTCGGCCAACATATTGAACCTGTTCGAAGGGTGCCACCCCTGTCGCCGCGCCGGTCCCCAGCCCCCGCTCGCTGTGCAGATGAAGCGCCAGCAATACGTGCTCAGTGTTGACAGACAGTCGGAATTAAACGATCGCCGCGCGGGCGCGCGCCGGTGTTGCCAGTCCTCGAATGAACGCTTCCCCGCGCCTGTTGTTTTTTTTTAACGCATTAACGATCCCGAACTCCGTCGCATTTCCGTTGTCCGTTAAAGCGAAGATCGAATTTAATTTTTGTATCGTAAACAGACATATATTACAGACGGAAGTTACTGGTCTGATTGCAGTTTCATTAAACAAACATTTATTTGTATTCTCACGTCGAACGTTATCCTGAAAATATAAAACAACTTTTTTTTATTTAACGGAGCGACGTATGAGCGAGATGGTCATCTAACAATATGCCTGCCTGTAGCAACAAGGTGTACTCATCGCCTTGATACATAGGATGTTAAATCTGGTCACTACAATAACATCACCAGCTATTGTAACTAGTATTTCAACACACACAGTAATGTTTGCACTGAGACAGAAGACAAGAGACAGAAATAGGGGGTGCAGTAATATCTAGACGGTAGGGTAGTTGATAGCACACGATTGTCTTACTCATCAGGTTGTAAGAAAGTTAAGCCATATAATATAGAAGTAGTGTAAATTATAGTAGCTCGCTGGCCTAATGGTTAAAGCGTGCGACCTTCATTCCGAAGGTCGCAGGTTCAAATCATGGCATGTACCGATAACTTTAAAATTTATGTACATTTGTAAACTTTAGTAACAACAGCAAAATACAAACGGTGAAGGAAACCATCGCGAGAAACCTGTACATGAATTGGAATTTATTCTAAGGCGTGTGTGAAGTCAACAATCCACATTGGGCCCGAGGGTAGGCCTGTGCCCCAACAGTGGGGACGTAAATTGGCTATTGACCTAGCAGACCACAAACAAAAAAAATAAGTTATTTACCTGTTCGTTTACGTTTACAAAGTAGACCTGTATAAGGCAAAACTAATACAGCCTTCAAAAGTGAAGACTAATTGTTTGCTTACAATTTCCCCTGTGAGGATATTCCGCGGGTCAAGTGCTCTTGAGGTCTTTTTGATTCCACCAGCAGCATGGGAATACGCCGAAGCGAGACCCCGAGGCAATACAACTTCACACCACTCATAATTGCAGCGTGGGGGAGACGAGAACCCTGACTAAAGTACAGGGGGTTTTATTGTATAACATTTAAGAGAGAATTTATTTATATGAAAGTGATAATAACTTATAATATTTTCCAAGTCATGGATATAAGGGTTGCGCACGACAACTTACGGCACCCAAACCAACCTCATCTGCTGGTGGTGCACCGTGCAATCAGCAAACGAGGTTCTGGCTCCCACCAACTCGCATTGGGCCAGCGTGGTGGGAAATGGCCCAAAGCCCTCCATATGAATCCCTACTTCATCGATGTGGGAATCTTTGGGTAGACCTATGTCCAGCTGTGGACATCTACCGGCTGATTATGTGATGATTTTACATGTCGATAGAAAAGTCTAGCATTTTATCATTGGTGAAGTAAAACGGAAGTTATAAATTTATTGCGTATATCTGTATCATTATCGTGCGTTTGTCTCTGCGAGCTTCCGTTTCAAAAGGACTGACTTGCGGGAAAGTATTATTCGTTTATAATGCAATAAAGTAGTTTCCGTCCTTTTGGTATATTCCTACTGTTGTATTTTGATTCCAGCGATGGGTGATGGGTTTGTGAGGTAATATTCAAAGAAGTCTCAGCCAAAGTGTCATTTAATGAATAATTGTCAATTAAAAAAAATTTGGTAAATTTACATGTTTGACAGTTTTAATATTCTCATTAGATATTTTAAACTTTTCACACGAAATTAATCAAAATGATGTAATTAAAACAGTTTGGTTAATGTTTCAGCAGAATCATACTGTATTTAAATAACTGAAGAGTCCTCTCGCGCTCAGTGTCTCATTCATTATGATTTCATCAGTCATCTGATATATTTTGCACTGTATCCTGCACTGATGTATGCGTCGTGGCCTGCGTTCCACTTTCATGTCTTGTGTTAGATATCATCTCCCAGACGTCGATGTGGGAAGGAAGAAATTGAACTAGAACTCAACTTTATTGCAAAATACAACACGAAAACGGTTTAAATTATAAAATAAATGGTAACTTTGTATAGTTAGAAATATCCAAGTTTTAAAGCATATAATGTTGTCTGAATTATCTAATTACTTAGCAAGTCTGGTTGGACCTAAATTTGTAGCAATTTTGCGAGAAGAGTATCCACAATCATAAAGCATATTCTGTGATTTTAATTCCAAAGTACGTACGTAGTGGTCTTAACGTGAGTAGAATACGCAAACGTCAACGCAAACATTTGAGTGTTATCTGGACTTGAAGATATCTTGTCGTCTCTGGTAAAGAATTATTAAGAAATATTTTATATTTCTTAAATCGAAGATTAAAATTCTCCGTGTTCAGCGGAGGCTGATACGAATCATAAATTCAAGTGATAAAAATTCAGAAAATTCTCTCCGTAATGAGGTCACCGCTCCGTTTGGAATCGCACGAGAATATAAGAGCGGCGAATGCTCTCCAAATGAAGATTTCTTTAAGTTACGAGTAATACCGAGTACGAGTCACTGGAATTGGGGTGAAGCTCGCCGGGTAGTCCGGGAATGAGGATTGTTTTGGGCGGCGGCCCTGTTCCGTTCGGTTCCCGCGTTATATTCTTTTGCTGATAAAGGACAATTTTTCCATTACATCCGGCGGAGTGGCAACACGAATTCAAATTGAAATGTCATCGCGTAGCGCGTAGCGGGAGCCGGCGGCGCGGCGTATTGCAGCAGGAGGATTTTTTGCAACTCCGCGTCCGCCCCCGCACCCACCCGCGCCCGCGCCGATATTGGATCTTAGTAGGTGGGGATAAAGTGCAGGGTCAGTGCCGGCGAAGTTTGCCCTCCTTTATTCCTATTAGTGCAGCGGCTCGTGCAGTGAATAATCGCTTTTTAATGAAAAGATTAGTGCGCTATCGAGCGGCATTGTCGCGGCGCCGGCGCCGGCGCGGGCCCTTCGGGAATTCTCCAATTTAGGACTCTTGCTGCGACCTCGGTTGGGTGTCGGGGTTCGCTGCAATAATTCCTTTTGTCACAAGCTTGATGTCCTTTGATATTTACTGAAGTACCCTCTTTTGTATTTTGATATTTTTAGTTATCCCCTTGGCAATGAAAACAGTTGCCACTACAACTTTAACACATGTAACTAAGCTGCATTGTAGTTTCATAAAACTTGCTCCAATTTTGTTCGAGTATATGTTGCACAATATACATCTTTAAACTTTCCAGTTTACCTCATTATTATATATCATATGGTCGGTAGTTTGTAACGGGTCACGTCTGCGAGCTGCACCATTTTCTGTCACTAAGCGTTAGTGTGATAGCATACACATTTTGCGTTTCAAATAATTGACCATGTTCACGTCACGAAGCGATAAGCCGGATTTGACATTACTGACGATTTAAAGTCGTGACAGATTGTTGAGATGAGGCCTATCACAGCTACAAAAACCTTTTAATTTATTATAAATCTATTGGTAAATCATTATTATCAGCCGATAGACGTCCACTGCTGGACATAGGTCTACCCAAAGATTCCCACATCGTTCAAGTAGGGATTCGTATAGAGGGCTTTGGGTCATTTCGCCCCACGCTGGCCCAATGCGGGTTGGTGGGAGCCAGAGTCTCGTTTGTTGATTAGCAGGGTGTACCACAATGAGGTGGGATAGGCGAGGATTGGTGCATAAACAAGATTATTATAAAATAAAGTCGCTACTGTACTGCCACAATATTGATGTAAACATTGTTAAATAAGTTGTCAATTGTCCGTTCGAGTGACGGCGTTAACACCAGGAAAGGTGGCAGTTTGGAAGGAGGGGACAATAGTCATTGTGTCCAACTTCATTTCTTAATGCACCGGGGAGACAAAGAGAAAGTTTGCCAATAGCTAAAACAAAGGCAGTCAAAGAAATCATCGGCGAAAGGGCCGCGCTCGCGGAGCCCCGCCGATTTTCTTAATTAAAAATGTCTTACTACTAAAACAATAGGATAATGGAGGGATGGGGGGCGCGGGAATTATTTCCGGATTGCTAATGTTATTAAAAAGTCTTATTGCGCCTCTCTTCATTTATATTTATTTTGTTTAAAGAAGTTTAAAAAGCACCGAGAACTCTTATTTCGAAAGGCTGCTTCAGTATCATTTTGTTATTTTTCTTTAGACTTTAAACATTTCTAAGTTCATGTCGTAATAATTCCAAAGGGAGCGTAATGTATGCAGTAAATATATTATACTATGTCCTTACAGGAGTGTAAGGGTCCCGCACAACAACGTACAGGACCCAAGCCAACCTCACCTGCTCGTGGCACACCCTGCTAATCAACAAACGAGGCTCTGGCTCCCATCAACCCGCATTGGGCCAGCGTGGTGGAACACGGCCCGAATCTCCCCATACGAATTTCTACAAATGTGAAGATCTTTGTGAGAGAGCTATGTCCAGTATCATCATCAACCGATAAACATCCACTACTGGGCATAGGCCGCCTCCAAAGATTCCCACATCTATCGAGTAGGGATCGAGGAGGAATTTGGGTCAATTTCCACCATGTTGGCTCAATCCGGGTTGATGGGAGCCAGAACCTCGTTTGTTGATTAGCAGGGTGCACCACGAGCAAGTAACGTTGGCTTGGATCCCGTGAGTTGTTCTGCGGGAACCCTTACACCCTCACATATGTCCATCAGTGGACGTCTATCGACTGATGATGATGTCATTTCAAGTGTCAGTTCCGGTGTCGCTAAGAACTGAAACTCAAAACTATTTAATATTTTTGTATCTGTAAAGTAACAAGCATTAAATTATTTCCTAAAGAGTTTATTGATAACTTTAACAGTTAAAGTTAAAGACGCAGAAACGGTAACTATTTAAAAATTTGCGAGTTTAGTTTGCGTGGATTATTTGCTTATTTCTGGCACTGCTCAACGCAACACCTATATACGAGTGTTACTACGGGATGAACCATTGTTAATAGCAACTCTTGGTGCTCCAGGTTCTATCGAAGGTCACACGATACGTGATACAAGTAGTGCGTATTTCTCTAATTGAACGTGTGACTGCCTTTTCATAACATCGATGCTGAAGCTCTCTCCGTTATTTCCTCCCGCTCATCCCCCGGGATGATACTCCCTATACTTGTACAGTGAAGGGTAAATTAAAACCGCCGACGTCTGATTATTTCTTTTTTGTTTCATAACGACTCATATTTATATCCGGTAGAAAGGGTTGAGCTGAGTGGACGACTGCGAAACCCCGTTGAGGTAGACAATGCGCCTTAGAATACATCCGTACAGCTATTTTAATTAATCCGCCCTAAGTTTTAATTAGTACAAGTAATTCGCTATTACTAGGCCCAAGTCCAGCAGTGGACGTCTATTAGCTGAAGATGATGATGATGATTCACTATTACATACATATCTTTACGTACGTTAGAACATAGATACATGATATAGAGATTTATGTTATATATAAGTTACGTTATAAATACCTGGTTCAACTATGATAAATACAACATCTTGGTGTCATCATCATCAGCCGATAGACGCCCACTGCTGGACATAGGCCGCCCCCAAAGATCTCCACATCGATCGGTCCCGCGTTGCTCGCATCCAGTGGATTCCCGCGATTTTCACCAGTTCGTTTTGCTGTATATAGATAGTAATGTTTTCTCTCGTGAGTGACCACTGAATTACTACCATCGAAAAACCATTGCGTCACTTACTACCATCGAAAGACCATTGCGTCACTTACTACCATCGAAAAACCATTGCGTCACTTACTACCATCGAAAGACCATTGCGTCACTTACTACCATCGAAAGACCATTGCGTCACTTACTACCATCGAAAGACCATTGCGTCACTTACCGCCATCTAATGTAAGCAAACGCCGAACGTAACGATCTATAATATTTTCAGTAAATTTATTACTTCACCATCATCAGCCGATAGACGTCCACTGCTGGACATTAGCCTCCCCCAAAAGTATTCATATCAATCGGTTCTGTGCTGTAGTCAGCATTGTCCCCGACACCGCCGGACATTAAGGGAGGAATTGGGCCATTTTCCACCACGCTGACCTAATGCGGGTTGGTGGGAGCCAGGGTTTCGTTAATTGATTAGCAGGGTGCACCACGAGCAGGTGAGGGTTGGTTTGTGTCCCGTGAGTTATTGTGCGGGAACCGTTGCGCCCCTTTATTTACTTTACTGCGAGTTAAACAGTTAGCTCCGAGATCAGATTTTCTTCTAGTGTATAGACTGCGAGCTATCGGCCCTACTTAACATCCGGCACGCGATGAACTGGAGACGGTTGCGGGGACGGCTGGTGGATCCGGCAGCACAGTATTAGTTCAATATGAAGTTCGCTGAAGGCTTTTCGCCAGCAGTGAACGTTAACGTTCGTTTTGGCTGAAGTGTTTTTAAAGACCACAAGTTACTTCCGTTCAGCAGACACGAGTCCAGTCAGGAGATGTTCTGATTCAGTTTGTCGATCGATTTATTGTATGGTCTCACGTTTTCGGATATTCAGGATTGTTGAAACAAATCTCGCACCAACTGGGAGGTAACTTTAAAACTTCGTTATATCACTTCTGCAATTTGGTGGTCAGCTAAGAATGGATTTTATAAAATTCCTTATTCGGGGTTGAGGGGGTGTTACAACCAGCAAAGCGGGCGCAGAACAGCTTTTTTATTATACCTGTATCTAACAATTTTTAAATATGTTAATACGTTCTAGTCTGCCAAGCTAATCTCACCAGCTCGCAGTGCACCCTGCTAATTAACAAACGAGGGTGTGGCTTCTACGAACCCGCATTGGGCCAACGTGGTAGGAAGTGCCCCAAATCCTCCCATATGAAACCTTAAAAACGACGGCCTCTGGTGCCCGGTAATGCGGGCGGCAGCGGACCGATCTGACTGGGGATCTTTGGAGGCAGGCCTATGTCCAGCATCTTTATATTGTGTTAATAAGTTTGATATCTTCATGAGTACATTACTTAACACCACATTTCCCTTTAGGAGCCATGTGGCTGAGCAGATAAGTAACGTTACGTTTCTATTCATCTCATGTGATTGTTATATATTTTTTTAACCTTTACTTTCTGGGGCAGAGCCTTTGTAATTAAACTTTTCAACAGTTTTTTAATTATTATCATACATTTCGCTTCTTCTCTTTATTCCTTTTCAATTTGTGTCGCTCCTTTCCTTCTCTCATCCATCACATTTTCTTTCATATTACTTTCATTTATACATCACCTCCCATCTGATGATCCCTTCATCATTTTCTTATTTTCAATTCCATTACAATTTGTTAGTCAACTGTTGTTACACATTAATGTGTAACGATGTCTCGTGTAAGTAGTGCACTGTACCGTGGAGTTGACGAACTCGATGTACACGTAAATCCGTTTCAGGCAAGTTTTTTTAAATCCTGAAATAATACAGCAGCCGCTATTCACTCGGGTCCATGTTACAGGCGTTTCGCGGTTTGCTTAAGTTGCCCGCTTTTGTCGAATTTTGTTGGAAAAGTTGTAGTGCAAGCGGGTTATCTCTTTCACGACAAGTTTTCGAACAATTGCAGTGAAACTGCAGCAACGGTTTGTGAACTGGTTCAGACTGCGCAACAGTTATGCTTACTAATCGATAGTCACTCGTAATTCTGTGTAACAATGTTTGTTTTGGAAAGTAAACTAACATTAAAATAAACACAAAACAAATTTTCATAACAATTTATCTAAAGCATAGTTTGTTTCATCATGAATCGATAGACGTCCACTGCTGGACATGAGCTTCCCAAAGATCTCCACATTGTCTCGTTTATATATATTTGTTTTCAATTATGCATATTTTGAATTGCTGATTAATGTTAAAAAGAGTTAGTCGTAAATAAATGCAAGCGCACTGTAGAGACGGCGTAGAACTTGCTGGAATCGGGAATCTTACTGGTGGTAGGTCTCTGCTTTCGGAAACCGTGTAGGTAGGTACCACCGCAGCTTCTATTGTAGTCAACAGATAGTAGTGTGCAAACATTAATGAGTTTCAATTCGAAAGGAAGTAGGTAATGAAATTCATGAGGTAACGAGACTTTACAACTTATGCTTCAGAGCGACGAGCATAATGTGATGCAGTGTACATCATTCTAGAACCATTGCTATAGGCGTATCTCTTATTGGTTGACCAAATAAAAAAAAATTAGGTTTTAATAACGTAGTAATGAACTTATTGTGTAATTATTTTATATTTAAGATTATTTATATCAATATCAGCGATCTGTTATCAAAGGACAGATAAGGTGAGACAGAATGAATAGATAAGAAATAGAAAACGCTAAGCGCTTATCTCTCGCATCGGACGGTGAAAGTTTTAATCCGGCGTTGACTGGCATTGTCCAGGCGGGCGTCGAGCTGATTACTGCCTACCGCGCCGTTTCACTTACTGTCTCCTCGACCAAACAAATAAATATAACAGAAACTATATCGACATCACAAATTGAATTGGATTTAATGAATACAATCTAATAAACAACTTATACAACACACAACTCAAATATTTACATAATTCTTCAAATGATCATCATCATCATCATTAGCCGACAGACGTCCACTGCTGGACATAGGCCTCCCCCAAAGATGTCGACGTTTGTAGGGGCTCATATGGCGGGATTTGGAGCATTACCGACCATGTTGGCCCAATGCGGGTTGATGGGAGCCAGAGTTTAATAACAAGGTGCACCATGAGTAGGTGAGGTTGGCTTGGATACCGTCAGTTATTGTGCGGGAACCCCTACACCTCTCTATGTGATGACAAAGATATATTTTCGGTACACTTTGCCAAAATACAATTAATTTCCTTAAGTTGCCATCTAATACTGTCCACCGCTAACCCTCAACAAGACCTGAATCTATCTAAAGCAGATGGTATATTTTTAGAAAATTTCGTCTTTTATCGGGCTGCACATCGTTTCTGTTACTTTTCTATGACGTCAGGAGCTGCTTCTAGTAAAGTTAGAAAACATTTATGAGAACACTGAAACAAAAATAGCAGTTTAAAAAGACAATAAAGATGAGTGAGTTAGAGTAAGATGTAAAAGTAGAGTAAGATAAGTAAATGCTTGTTAAGTTTGCTTCGCGGAGAGTTTGTAAAATTAGAAACCGTTGTAGTCCGAGTAACGTTAAATGTATCGGGGAACGTCATCCCTCAGGTTTAGTCTAGGTCTAGGTCTCGGTTTCATAATTAAGTTTAACGGATGCTGCAAACATATCCTCGTACAAACATGTTTACTTTTATTGGCCATTGGCTCCTGCTCGACCGTCAAAGTGGGCATCGTCGAAGAGTTACTAGTGAAGAGTAGCTAGCCCAGAAGTGCTTACATATTTGCACACTAGCTGTTCCCCGCCCGCTTTGCCGGCCGTAACACCCCCGCAACTCCCTTTGGGAAAGGAATTTTGTAAAAGCATACCTCTGAACGGCAGAAGCAGCATGTTTACCAAATTTTGAGTGTTTACATCTGATAGTTTCGGATGTCTCATGCTGATTGAATAGATCTCCGGATATCGAGTATAGTCATTAAGCTGACTGTCGTTAGCTGTAAATTAATAATAAATAAACAAAGTGAATAATGACATTTTCCTTGTTACACCTCATTTCGTTAGCGGTCGTTAAATCGGTGAGTAGGTGGGTAAAGGTAGTGAGTAAAGTAAGCAGTAAGTAAACGTATCTGTCCGTAGAATCACGCCCGAAAGTTAGCCCATAACCTGAGATGGTCGCTCTTAAGTTTAATGAAAAACTTCCAAACAAACCTTTCTTACTGGCAAATTGCGTTCGGCGCTTCATGAGTTTCACGCGCCCGTGAAGCCCATGAAGCCGGAGAACTAACGAACTTAACAGAACCAAATCACGAACATCCAGTTAGGTTAATGTATTACTCCAGTTAAGGTAAAAATAGTTCTCAACTTTCACACGAGGTTAAATTGGATTGTTCTTCTTCATTTTAGTAGTATTCTGGTGGAAAAGTTATAATTATAGATTATCTATCTCCTAATTTGTAACACTAAATTAATAAGGACCTCTTTCAGGATCAAGCCGTTAATCGATTACCCCTCTGGAAAATGTATAAATGTAAAAAAAGTTTTTATTATGTGCAAATAAAGATGAATCGCAGATGGACCGACGACAATATCATGGCGGTCGGATGTGGGTGGATGCGAGAAGATGTGGATCGCATCCGGTGGAAGACATTGGGGCAGGCCTATATCCAGCAGTAGATAGACAAATGCTGATAATGAAGGCGATGATGATGAAATAAACAAAAATACTTTAAATGATGTCCAGCTAGTGGGCATCTATCTGGCTCATGATGAAGATTCCAAATTGTATTAGAAAGTTTAAAGTTCTACGATGGAAATTTGTTTTTTTGATAGTAAAGGGAACAAAAGCAAATTGCGGTAAAGTAGGAACTAACTTCGGGATAACCTCAATCTAGAACCTGGCCATGTTCCAAAGGCCCAATTGGTCTCTAGCGATTGGGAAAGGTGATCAGCGATAAAAACTGGATTATATCACAAATCTACTTGAATATAGAGAATAACTATCAGCTGAACTATCAAGTTATTTATAAAAGGGTGAAAGGGTTAAACCATATTGCACAGTCATGTCGTATTCTTGTGAGGTAATATAGCGTAGGAGTTGTTACGGTTAAGGTATGATGTGTTTTGCTATCACTCCGGAAACGAAGAGATTCCTAGGAGAACTAAAACAATATTCTTCTTAAAGTGCTTCTCCAACTAGTGAAGGTTGGCGATCAGCGTGGTGCAGTCCTTAATAAAGACCATATGCACAGCCAAACGAGACTACTATCTTTTCGTATCTAAGCTACATTAGATAAATAACTGACAGCTGATGAGGTAGGTTTTAAACCGATTACCAGTATGATGGAGGTCTATCGCCATTGAGATCCTTGGCTAAGGCTTATAACCAGAATTGAGTATATCCGGAATAATATTGATAGAAATTTAATTCTATATATATTAAATGTTATTATTAGCTCCTTACATGTGAAATTGGCGTTTTGTACGGGAGGAATATAAAATCAATTGTTTTTTATAAAGCATATTTAATTAATCAAAGTATGCACCGCGTTGTTATCTATGCACTTTTGTCATCTCATAGGTAGTTCATTGATACCTTTACTAAACAACTATGGGGGGCGAGAATCAATAAACTCTTTGAAGGCGGTTTGGACTGACGCATCGGAGTTGGATTTTTTTCCTTGTATGAAGTTGTCCAAATTCCGGAGAAGTGGTAATCTGTTGGGGCAAGATCCGAGGAGTACGGTGGATGTCGCAGACATTCCGATTGCAGCTCATCTAACTTAGTGGTTGTTTGTTGTGCAGTGTGTAGTGGCAGTCGACGCGTATTCGCAAGTTCGATTTCCTCAATGCATGAGGTACCCATCGTTCAAGTTTTTTTACTTTTCCGATTTACTCCAAGTGGATTAATACAGTTTTGTCACTTACTCCGAAGCCTGCAGCTATCTCTGAAATGCTTTGTGATGGATCCATTTCCACAATAGTCTTATAATTCTACATTTTCCTCTTTGGTCTCTGGCCGTCCACGGGGTTGGTTCTGAAGGTCGAAATTTCCAGAACGAAAACGTTGAAACCAAAAACGTACCGTGCTTTCTGTTACGACACCAGCGCCGTACACATCAGTAATCTTTCGAGCTGTTCCTGCAGCACTGGTACTGGTGCCGCGGTAGAGCCCGTACTCGTAAATATACCGATATTTCATGTTTTCCATTGTACGGTAATAAGCGATGCCAAAGAAAAACTAATGAGGTAAAAACAAATGAATGACTGTTTCCAAAACTCAAATGTACCCGCTAAATGAATTTATAAAGTTGAATTCGGAATTCTTAACCAAAGAGGATATATTTCAGATCAAAGTAGTCAGTGCAACAAAACGCTAATATTATGTCAGTAGGAAACTTTTCAAAGAGTGTGTCCGTCCGTGTTTTAAATATACATCACATTATCCTCATAATCAGTTAATAGACATCCACTGCCGGATATAGTCCTCTCCCAAAGGTCTCCACATCATTCGGTCCCACGTTGTTCGAATCACGCGATTCTCGCCAATCGTCGGTCCACCTTGTGGGAGGCCGCCCAACACTACGTTTGCGCGGGCGCCACTCGAGGACCTTAATGCCCCATCAGCATTCGGTCCTTTGAGTAGTGTGCCTTGTTCACTGCCACTTATGTCGGGCAATCTTTTGGGCTAAGTCGGCGACCGTAGGTCTTCTGCGGATCTCCACATTTCTGATTGGATCTCGCAGAGTAACTCCGAGCCCAGCCCCCTCCATTGCCCTTGAGGTGACTTTGAGCAACACAACATATACAAACACAACGCTGCTGCGTATCCGTTGGCTCGTTAACGTTCAATACATCCGGGTTCGCGTGGAGCAAGCCGTATAAGTATCGTCATTACGTGAAATAACTCCTCGAGTCGAAGTAATCGCGAGATAATAGCCCTTAGCGAGGGGCTCTTTGCACCCGAACGCTGTTAACCGGGAGGTAGATTGTTTTAATGCCGCTACAATTTGCAATTGACGTTAAAACGTTACACAGATTTGTTTATTTCGATGCGAAACGTGTTAATCACGCGCCGGTGTACACAGCCGACGGCTCATTTCAATTCAACGTTTTGTTAGTCCGTAAAGTCTAATAAACCGGATAAAATGTCGCTTCTTTTTGTCCTCATAATTTGAAGAAACAAACAACGAATCCATACGAAAATATATCTTAGACAGTTTTCAAAACTTTGAAAAAAAAATATTGCTTTACCAATTTTAATGAATTCCGGCAGAAGTTAGTTAATCTTCAGTACGGAGACGTACATACTCGAATATTCAAATTGTCAATTACAACCCAATTCATTGAGAGCCGTTCGAGAGGGAGACTTGTCATGAGTAACGTGAAAAATGACAAACGGGACTTAAGAAGAAGATCCAAACTCTGGTAAGTTATAAGTTAAACAAAAAATGCCGGCGATGCCGTCAGTAGAATACGTAATAAGTTTGGGAAGCCTTTAATCCGGAGCGAGATATTTTAAAGGTCGAGTTTCCCGTAAAAACATTTCTCAGTACCGCGGCGCGGGTAAACAGTTTAAATAGATTTTATGCTGATGATGCTGAGAGATGAAAGGGCGCTGAAAACTTTCGGCGCTGTTTGTGCAATTTTCAAATTGGATTCCACATAGTTACAAACATTATTTTATTAAGTAAAAAAAAATCGCCAAGAGCACAACACTAACCTAAGAAGAGATCAAAGTAAAAATTGAGGATATTCATAGAATAAGAGTACAACAATGAGAACACTACTGTACGTTACACTACGCCACGCTTGTTCCCGGAGCCGGTCGCTGTTGCTGTAGTTGTTGCTGTAGTTGTAGCTGTAGTTGTAGCTGTAGCCGTGTAGCCGACATTCGCCGTTTACAGAAATAAGCTTTTAAATTTCACTAATTAAGAGTTGGGATTTATTCAAACCGTTAAATCCGAGAGCGGCCGGAAACAAAACGTGATTGCTCGTCGACTTATAATTTAATGCAATTTCCGCTTTTATTGCGCCGCGCGAGTAACGAGCTGAAGCGATTTAACCTCGTTACCCTCCACTTCCGCTCCTACAAAATTAACACTCAAAGTTATAGTTTCGTTTCGGAAGAGAAACAACAATTTGCTTTTAGAGGTATATCTTATTGCACTTGAAGATCTCAAAGGAAAACATGAAATTCAATAAGAAGTAAAGTCACATTGCACCGAGTTGCCTCTGTAACAAAAAGAATATCATCAAAATTGATTCGGGCGGAGCTTCTTCTGCGATCTCTTTTCCGTGACTTCTTTCTCTCTTACATGATATTTCAAGTAAACAGAGTTAGAAATATATTACGTCATCACTAAACTACATCAAGACAAACATGAACTGGAGACTACTGTTAGTTAACAGGAGTCAAAGTTTTATAAATAAGGAGGGTTACATCAGTTTGATCGTGGAGACACCTAACTCCTTCACTCCTTTTCTTTGGAAGATTGAAATTTCTCTTATCAAATGTCAATTCATGATTGGTGTGAGTATTTATCGGTTGCATTACGGTGATGGATGTCTCCTCTTAGCTCAGGTTCTTGTGAAATTACTTTAAAATTTAGTCCTTGCAAAATATATAAAGCAAATGATATTGACACTAATTTGTATTACTTTGCAGATTATTAGTTTAATTGATGCGCCGTGAGGCTGTCCGAAAGGATTTTATTTCTGTGCGACGTGATGATCATTAAGCAAAATGTGATACGTCACCGTTTCACCAGGATATAATTTGATGCGTGCAGTATCATTTTGCTATTAATATTTCCTCGGATTCTTTCGTCCTCGAATATATTATACAACATTTTTTTACGTACCATTTTATAATGTGTCCTTGTTTAGAGTTGGCAGGGGACGGCAGTGGCAGCGTAGCACTGACGTGAACAAACGGCCGGAAGGTCAATTGATACTTGAACTGGCCGGATTGTTGCTAATTTATTAACACTATTTCTGAGTCTCTTAATATTTATTTTTTATTATTATTATAAAATTTATATAAACGAGAAAGACCTCCGGCGTCTAGGAGGGTATTAGCACAAAATAGTAAAAAAAAGACCTCGACAAAAGTCACATTACTCCTTGTCCTTGGCCTTCGACAAATATTCAATAAATAGAATTGAATGCAAAGGAAAGCAGTAATAGGAGATGATACGAGATCTTTATCATATTATCATAAATTGAATCCATAACTAAGAATCCTTACAAGTACAATTTTCTATCCTTGTTTCCACAGGAGGTCTCCTCTCAAATCTTGTGTTTCGGGATAAGTTATCATGAAGCGATGTCGTCCGTTTTTAACTTACACCGTCATCACAGAAGGGTGTAGAATCCTCTTATTGCAGTTCGCTGGACTGAGAGTAGATCCCCTTTAGGTGGGGTCCATCACGGGACCCTTCGCTTCGTTAACGTTAATACGTAGGGCTGACGGCTGCACTTTTTGGCAGCACGTCGCGCTACGTCTTATTTTATACTCCGAAATGATTACGAATTCATCCGGGACACATGATGCTGGATTTAATCAGTATTTTTAATTTTTAGAGTGCTTTAAGGTAAAATTACACATTTTTGACAATATCGAAGATAATTTTAGGTGACAGAGAACTTGTTTTAAGATATATTATTTATTATTCACCGCTACCGTTCGATTTTCAGAGAGGGGTAAAGGCATTCTAACTGTAAAATATTACCGAAAAATAGGCTTAGTCGGTGACTTAAGTAAGTGTAAGGGGTTCCCCTCAACAACTCATGAAACTCTAGCCAACCTCACCTGCTCGTAGTGCATCCTGCTAATCAACAAACAAGGTTCTAGCTCCAACGAACCAGCATTGGACTAGCGTGGTGTGGAATGGTCCAAATCTTCTTATATGAACGCAGAAGGCCTATGTCCACTAGTGGATGTCTATCGGCTAATGATGATGATGACGCTGTGACCTAGATTCAACGGTTGAGTTCTATCAAGACCTAATATTTTACAGTACATGCATGAATAAAAATATTATTATAAAAGTACCTCTAAGTATCAAATTATTTATCGCAGCGGAACAAATCCTAATCACCGATTGGAGTATTTTTTTATCTGATCTAGGTTAGTGCTTGAACACGTTCCTACCTGTCGTCGAGTGCCGATGTGTTCTTTGATAGTGTAACGTTCTAACCTAGTTGCAGGCTATTCATATGAAAACACTTCCGTCCTGTTTGCTTGGGTACTTCGACGCAAGTACATTTCAGTAGTTATTTGCTACGCATCAATGTTACTCTTCATTCCAAATGGAATAAATAAATAGTTTGAGTACTTTTTTATTTTATATGTATTATCCACGGGATCCAAGCCAACCTCACTTGTTCATGGTGCACCCTTGTAATCAACAAACGAGGCTCTGACTCTTTCCAACCCGCGTTGGGCCAGCGTCGTAGGAAACGGTCCAAGGCTCTCCGTATGAAACCCCTACAAATGATGGCTCTTCGTGCCCGGTGATGCGGGCGGCGCAAGATTGATCGATGTGGGGATCTTTGGAGGAGGCCTACGTCCAGCAGTGGACGTCTACCGGCTGATAATGATATATATTATACGTATTACAGCTTTAAACTTCTGTTTTTTTTATCATTCCATCATGACGAAGTGATAAGACGAGCAAGTGCTTCACTTCGTGGCGAGTTATACATCGGACAATAACTTAAGGAAGTTTACAGAGCACTACATTGCTGTGAGACTGAGACGGCGTGTTATCTCAGTGTCTTTGTTCAGCTCGACGTAGGTGCTGCTGTTTACCGTTGATAGTAGTCACCAGTAGTAGTGCAGAGCTGGAGTATCAAGAATATCGATGTCACGGCTGCAGATTCAAGTTTATTAGTAGTTAACCGGGCCGCGTGTGCGAGTTTACTCTGTCGCGAGTTTGTATCCGAGGCGTGAAACGAGCACTCAAGTTTACATATAAATTTGCTTTGGTATTAATTTGGGTTTTGGGCTCCAGTAATTGCGGTCCGGACCCTCCGGTCAAGTGCTCTGCGGGCACGGAATGTTTGTCTGTTGTCTTGCCTTTCGGCTGTTTGTTGTGTTAAGATTGTTTGTTGGACGCTTAACTGATTTCTGGTTTCGGTTCGGATGGATTTCACTCGGTTGCAAACTTGCCGTGCTAAGTTCGTGTTAAATGTTTAGGATTATTCGCTTCAGTTAATCATTAACTCTACATCGTTAGTATCATTGATACGAGATTTCTAACACTATTTCTATGTAGTAGTGAATAGCAGGAAGCAACTTAACAAAATAAAACTGATAAAATTGTTGTGGAGAAGTAACCATATCCATAGCTGCGTTTTTATCTAAAATGTAAAAAAACTGATCCAATTGCTGTGCCGTTGTCTTCTTATGTCTTAATGATCTTCATTTGCTTAATGAAGAATAATGTGGTGCTGTGGAAACGTTTTATACAATATCCCAAGGCGTCTGCACCATTATATGCAGAACGAACTTGTCGGATAACTTAATGATAAAGAATCGATCTTTACGTACGTCTTGACACCAAGTGGAAAGATAATCTAGATACCTCTAGCCATCTGAAGCCAGTTTCAACATAGCTGTTACAAGTTTTTTATATGAAAAGTTTAAGTTCCTGCGATCGAAACTTGTCAATTAAAATTCATAGCGATGTTCGCAAGGAAAAAATCTCATTCAAGTTTATAACGAGGAACACCTTCGTCCCGTCGGCGAGGCGGTTACAGCATCCACTTCCCTCGCTCTAAACGTTCGAGACAATAATCAACATTGTTATTATATTGTTTAATATTCATAGCGCATTTCGCGAGGGTTGATCCGGACGGTGGAGGGACGGTGCACTCGGAGGAGCTGCTCGTTAATGGGATCAACGGTATTTATGGGAGTGATGGGAGTTTATAGACAACTCCGTTCATTACACTAATTATCCAGTGAAATTTAAAAGCCTTATTTGAATTGCAAACGACGTATTTATGTTGCCGACGGAAGTGCATTTACTTCAGAATTTGTTACATTGATTTGACTGAATCAAATCAAGTTAAAAAATCAGTTAAACAAGTAGTTAATCATTTATAAACGATAAATGTTTATTTAATATTTGGTAGCCCGCTGGCCCAATGGTTAGAGCGCGCGGCTTTCATTGCGAAGGTCGCGGGTTCGACTCTCGGCATGTAGCGATGACTTAATATTTAAGTTATGTATATTTGTGAACTTTATCAACAACAGCGGAATACAAACGGTGAAGGGAAACATCGCGAGGAAACCTGCACGTGAATTGGAATTTATTCTAAGGTGTGTGTGAAGTCACCAATCCGTATTAGGCCCGCGTGGTGACTGTGGCCCATCACCCTCGTACTGAGGGTAGACCTATGCCCCAGCCGTGGGAACGTAAATAGATAATAAAGGAATATTTATTTGAATAAATTTGTTTATATTAAAACAATAACTATGTGATATTTGGATGGTCTCTTGTCCATAATTAAATGACTTCGAACCTCAGGCCCTGCGCAGCAACTGATCAATAAGCTGAAATGATGATCATAGTATTGAAATAGAGATGTACAACAATAGCAATCATTTTAAAGTATTCTCTATAATTATATGTACTTGTCATCTCTAACGACTTATATTTGTTGTTATATGTATTATATATATATTAATAGGAGTAGCTTCCGCTACGCCTTATAATATCAATTGTATGATAAGTAAACTACCGGAAACGGACTGACAAACATACTAATATATTAGTTTTAGTCTTGTGTAAGTATAATGAAAACATTCATGTAGATTATATAGAAAACCTATTGTGCTGCATCCGGCAAACAACATTGTGCAAAAATTACTGTGTTCCGGTTTCAAGGGTTTCAATTACTGTGGTAACGAGACCTAACACCGAACGTCTTATGGAGACGAACATAATGTAGTGCTGTGTATACCATTTGAACTACCGTCACATTGATACGAGCTGGTAATAATTCGAAATTTCTTGTATGTTGTATGGAAAAAATGTAGGGTGTAAGGGGTTCCGCAAAACAACTCACGGGACCCAGGCCAACCTGTCCTGCTCGTGGTGCACTCTGCTAATCAACAAATGAAACCCTTGGCTCTCATCAACCCGCATGGGAAATGGCCCAAATCCCCCCATATGAAGCCTGTCAAACGACAGCCCCATGTGCTTGGCAGGTCGGAGGAAACCGCTAGATGCGTGTAACCCAGGATCGATAGATGTCAGGATCTTTTGGGGAAGTCTTTATCCAGCAGTGGACGTGTATCGGCTGATGATAATAATAAACAGTTAAGTTTCAGCATGATGTTCTGTTAGTTCAGTCGTCGAAGAACATCCCAATCCGCGAGTAGTTTGCGGATTCTTTGCGGTATCGCTGTTCACGGGCGGGTGATCGCACCGCGCCGGATACGCACCTACCCTTAATAACGCACCCGCTCAGGTTGAAAGATAATATTGCAATACGGCCTCACAGTGTTCCCGTGACGTGGGAGGCTTTGTGGACCAAAATTAATCTTCTAGACATCTTCCCGAATAACTTCCATTTTATGATACACCTTTGGAATTTAGGGGTGTAATGAAAATATCGGAAGCTGGAAAAAGAATATTAATAAATTCGTATGAATCTCTAAGAACTACCTATTTTTTAATGTGGGGTTAAAAATGAGAATCTAGCTTGATTGTAAACCTAAAGCTATAAAATTAAGTTTTGTCATATTTTGGAGAGAGAATTGAATGTTATGTCATCATTTACATATACACATTGACTACTAAGTCAGTCATGATCATCAGCCGATAGACGTCCACTGTTGGACACAGGCCCTCCCCAAAGATCTCCACAGATTCATTGAAGGGAATAAGGCCTTAGCCCACCACGTTGGCCCAGGCTTAATAGCCCGAGACTACAGGGCAAGCGGTAGCACCTACCTAGAGGATCTCCAGCGACAGAGACCTGCCATCGGTAATGGCTACGTAATGTTCGTTACAGATTTTTCGTTATTAAGATTTGCATTTTACACTGAACATTAAATCCCCGCTAATGTGGCGCGACCACGCGACCACGCCACCACGCGACCCGCTCGCTCGCTGGCCACACCGATCGGCGATAAATTATTTTTATGAAAGAACATGAACGGAACATTGGAGGGTGGGGGGTAGAGAAGTGGGTAAATTTTTCTAACAAAAGCTATTAGCTGGTTATTACAGCGCCATAACTCGATTCCGTATAGCTTAGATCGTTATCGGCTCTTTGCTCGGGCAGATAGGGGCCTTAAAGTCGAAAATTTGGGAATATTAACAATTAAGCAATAATTACTTACTTTTAGGTGACTTTCGAAATGGTCCGCTGGTGGTGTACCTCTGTTGCTGAATACCTTCTAGCACAGGCGTATACAAAAAAGTGAAGGAAGGCTAACTTGACACAAGGGTTCGTAATTACTCGTCGTCGTCGTAGTTTTTTTTTAATGTTTTGTTCGAATAGGTTCGCTTCGTTGAAAGGAAACTGAGTACGGTTTGGAGTTGTTAAACTATCGCCGCCGCCCAACTTAACCCGCTTCAAGCTGACAGGGGACTGATTGTGCCAGGTGCGCCGGGCGATCTCCGGCGCCGTGGCTGCTCACTGCTGAGGACAGGGGAATAAATGAAATCCTTTTCTTTTTCGACAGCTCGGTGATCTAATTTAAACTACACGGCGAACACTCCACTGTTTAGGATATCGTTGCATGATCTTTTTTTCTTTTTTTTTTCAATGAAACGAGGAGACAAGCAGGATGGTTCATGGTAAGTGATACGCCTGCTCATAAGAACTGGTGGTACTAGATAGGATGGTATATACTTTACCACATTGCGCTCGTCACATTGAGACTTAGGATGTTAAGTCTCATAGCCTCAATCGTTTCACTACCTACAGAGCTGTACAAACCGGAACATAGTAATGTTAGTACACTACTGTTTGTTCGCTGAAATAGTAGCTGTAGTGGTACCTGACCTACTTGTTACCACCAGTGTACTTTGCCAGAAGATGATACAGATCAGTAATCGCACAATCACATCCTGCCACGTACGGAGTGCAAATATAATAGTGGATTTAATTTGTCCTATGAAGATCAGTAGAAAAATATACAATAGTTGCTGTGAGCAAAATCAACTGAGATTTATAAAATAAGGCACTGTGGCCTGTGAAATTGGCTAATGTAAGGAACACCTTTACTTCCTATGCTGGCGAGAGATGTATGATACAAATCCTGAATAGCACCTTTTTGTTGTGAGCAGGCAATTAGAACTATATTTATATTTCAGTTAATTTGATGATAACAAGAGAGCAAAGATCTTATTCATTAGAATAGATGTACGAGCATGTCTGCGGATCCTGAGGATATCTTAGTATAACTATTTCCATCATCTCCTACGCGTTTCCGCGTGAAAGCAGCCTCCACATGTTCCATTCGGTTCCGCGTTATAAATAAGACTTTTGTACTTTCGTTTGGGTAATCTCGCGGGTGGGGCTGCGCACTCGCGTCGCCAACAAAGCCTCGCAAATTGAGGACACGGCGGCACACGCACTTCCCGCCGGTGGAGCAGATAAACCGTCCCATTTACCTACCAAATAACCTTATGTTTATTGTGAAAATACTGCCGCTCCAGCGCTCCAGCGCTCCAGCGCTCCTCCGCTCCTCCGCTCCTCCGCGCCGGAGCCTCCGATTCGCTTTGTCGCCGAGTGCTCAGTCAATATTTGGTTGGCGCTCCTCGTCATCTTCCGTAAGAGACACTCCAGGATTGGCTGCGAATTCGCACTGCTCTTTTGTTAGTCGGACGGTTAAGATGTCTGAAGACAGGAGCTTAATCATTTAACTCCAAGCTCAAAATTTATTTATTCATCAATCATACATTATTAATGACAGACATGTGCCGACCCCACATGATGTAAGGACTATGCAGGGATGTGATGACATATATGTCATATATTATTAAACTCGACATTTAACCTTTACATTAGTATCACACTGATTAGAATTTTTTTTGAGATTTTGTCTAAACAAAAATACAGATTACATTAACTGAATAGCAACTTCACTACTAATTACAATTCAGTTAAATCCTCATCTCGATTCAGCTAAACTATATATATATAAATAGTTTTTGCAGTTAATGCGTTTAACAGAGCGTTTAAACCAATTTGCAATACAATAACGCTAGAAAGCTAATAATTATTTAAACAAATTGATTACCTATTTACATCCCTCTGTTTACATACAAAGTTTCATTTTTCAATGACTAGTGCTAGCTTCATCGTTTACAATAAAGTTTACAGGATAAATAAGTTTGCATGTCCTATTCTGGGAGTGTTGTAACAGATGACTATGAAGAAATTACTCCGAAAGGTCAGATATCCACCGCGCTGGCTAAATGCGGGATGATGATATACTAAAACTAATTTTCGTAGTTGTCTAAATAAACAATTTACCGTTACTGTTTACAACAACGTCTTCCGGTACACGGTCGATGCGGCCAGTGTAGAACCCATCGATGTGGAGATCTTTGGGGGAGACCTATGTCCAGCAGTGGACGTCTGTCGGCTGATAATGATGACTGTTTACCGGTTTGAGTGAAATGAGTGTCAGGCAAAAAGGAGTAAAAGGCAATGTTTGTTACTAGATTTTTTGATAGTTTCGGTTAATGGATGCGGTAGACCGGATATGTTACTACATGAGGATATACTCTGTACATCACAGTAGGCAATAAATTGTTTTAGTTACCATCAGAGTCGCAATGTGTATTATTGATATAAAACGGAAGCTTCAGATTTTGTTTCCTATAAAATTAAATGATTTAATAATACAATGTTTGAATGGAGATTGTGAGAGGATTTTTGTCTTATCTCTGAAACAATTAACAAATTAATGTATCACAGATAACCGGCGCCCGTTAACTGGAATCAATTAATTAGATGTGAGATTAACGAGGGTCGTACCGGAGATAAATTACACAACTGTACGTTTCCGGCGGAGACGTTGAGGATGCGGACTTGTGACCTCGTAGTGATATGCTGAAGGATACCTCCTATCCAACTAATGTAGATATATAGAGAATATTTTAATGATTATCACATGTCTTCGCGTGGGTAGAAAAATAATCTTGTTGCTTAAGAACTCATTCCACCCTAATTGAAATATCTATATGATGATTAACAATAAACCATTCATTTGAAAAAATTATGTTATTTGTCAAAATTAAAAACACGTAAGCAATGTAAGATAATTTTCTTTCGCAATTCGTATTTGCAAATATTTCTAATATTTAGGTAATAAAGGGGTGTAAGGGGTCCCGCACAACAATTCACGGGACCCAAGCCAACCTCACTAGCTCGTAGTGCAGCCGCATAATCAATAAACGAGGCTCTGATTTCCGCCAACCCGCATAGGGCTAGCGTGGTGGGAAATGGCCCATTACCCCCTAAATGAACCCTTTCATACTACAGCCCCTATAGTCTAGCGGTATCGGAGGCTATGCTGACTGTACGTAGAGATTTTTGGGAGAAGCCTATGTCCAGCAGTGGACGTCTATCGGCTGATGATAGGAAATAAATAGAGACATAACCCATAATAAATAAAACTTAGTCCTTTAATACCAAAGTCCTTTCAAGTAATGCTCAGCACTCGATACCACAGTAATCATCATTTACAACAAAAAAACTACTTTACTTTCTTAAAATAGTTTGGATTTGAGCGTTTTTCAATGATATTATTCATCACCGTACATAACGTGTTGGCACCTGAGTATTTGTTACAGAATTATTACGTAAGAAGATATATTCAACAAACATATTTACCTTTAAGGATGGTTTTGTCACAAATTCCTGCAGAAAAAACCTTAACTGCATAATATAATATAATTGTACATTATGCAAATGAAAACACGTCAAAGCAATATTAGCGCTAATCACCACTTCGCAGACGATTCGAGGGGATCGTTAACTTCCGCTCGGATCAGGGGTGGGCGGGGCAACACCTTACGAATCCCTGAAACTGATTTTCAGACAATTGCCAATAGCGTTGGCTTTACACGGGATCTTTATTGAGCGGCGGGCGGTGCGCGGCGCGGCGCGGCGCGGCGTTCTTCCGGTCCGCGACGTAAATGTGTACGCGGCGCGAGTGTATCGCTTTAACACCGCTCTCCGGCTTCGAGGCCGCTCCGACTGCAACTTACAAATGGCCGACATAAACCGGGCTTAACTAACGAATACGTTGTGTTACTTTAAGGTAACGACACAGGAATTTATTTAATTGCTATTTCGTCCTAAAATTACAGCAGCACCAGGAACGTTCAGATCGTTGTAAAAAATCCCACTCTGTCTCTTTTTACTGTAAAATGTAACCAATTGCTTTTAGTATTTATTCTTTGTATTTATACGATATGTACATCTTCTCTTTCGCGTACTTCATGACCGAAGGCTGTGCTTATCCTGAAATGCTCTTAAGTCGCTTCAACCAGCTGCCTGCACGCCGCTCTGTTCTCGGCATGTCTCAGGGCATTCGGAATGTTGGTGCCTAAGATTGCCTGTATCTTGTCGGACCATCGGGCAGGCGATCGACCCCGTGATCTTTTGCCCACGATCTATCCTATTATAACCAACTTATTCAGATGATCTGGTTGTCTCCGAGCAATACGGTCAAAGTAACTCAGGATTCGTATGTAGCAAATGGTAGATAATCTGGTGGTCATTTTGAATTGCTCGAGAATGGATTTGTTGGTTTTCTTTGCTGTCCATATTCATGCTATGGGCATAACCGCTAATTAAATGCCTTTTAAAGCACAATTTAAACGTCATACTTATACATGGAGATAGTCAACTATAATAGTCGAATGGAGCCTCCGAACTTACGATACAAAGTAATGGTAACTGGTGGTAGGCCTCTGTTGCCGGAGATCATGTAAGTAGGTACCACTGCAGCTCCTATTACTGCTGCAAAACCGTAGTATCTAAACATCACTATGTTCCGGATTGAAGGGAGTTGTAGCTAGCAAGTGAAATTACTGCAGTAACAAGACTCAAAGCTACGAGCGCAATGTGGTGCTGTGTATACCTAAGTAACGCCTCGTTGTTAAAGACCGGCGCATTACTTACGATCAAGTGAACGTCGAACGAAACATCAATGAATTTGTTAATAGATATATTTATACAACAATACTACAACATGAGCAGGCACCTAATAATAAGTGATGTACTTACCTATAACAATAAAGGCTTTGTTATAATTTTTACGCCACAGGAAATCGGGCTCATTGTGCCGGGACACGATATATTTGATCTCATTAGTCGACCAATTGTACTAGCTGTATAACACTAAACCAACAATACTTGCAACCATATATGTTAGGAAAGAAATATGTGAATGAGATAATAAATAAATTGAAACTGTTCAGTAATTTCCTGTCTTCCAGCTGTCCTGTGAGGTGACAAAGTATTTCCTTAAACATCGAACTAATCAGGTAGTGAGGCGCCCCAACGCGACCACGTCGCGGGGCGCTGCGATCGATACGCAACTAATGTATTTCAATTAGGCGGCGGCAGATCGTGTGCCGCGGCCTTAGGTTAGCGGGCTGGTGAGCTGGTGGGTCGTGGACCGTGGGCCGTGGGCCGGTGGGCGGCAACGGCAGCCGGCTATTCATTTACTCGCACCGGTGATCGATCTTAATCTACAGAGCAATAGGTACTGCGGGCGCAGCGCGCACTGCCTCTGATGTTTTATAAGCTGCTTCGCTTAAATAAAAGCTGCGCAAGTTTTTCTCTACGTACAAACGTAATTTCTATATACCTCTTAAAATATATATTTGACCAACGAAAAGGATATTCTTAAAACGGCGCTTATACATACTTTTGTTCATTTTTATGTGTGACCCTCGAGCGCTAATTATCAGCCTTACAATTTAGGGGATGAGGGGTTCGCAGCCCGACTCGTTTCTTTTTTTTAACTTCTTTGTCCCAAGTTATACAACTTTGATAATTTTAATACTTGGGGTAAAAATTTTGCAACCATTCGTTCGTGTCGTAACAAGAAGTAATATTTAAGTTGTATGTGCGATGAAAGTACCCGGTACATGAGTTAAAGATGCGAAGATTCATCTCCTACATTTCCTCTTCTAATTTAGTTACTATTCATTGACTGCTGCTTCTTTACTTTTTGTTCATATTCAATAAGTTATTGCTGCGCTTATTTCTCTTGCCAAGTGTTAACGTGGAAACGATATCAACATTTGGTGAACAAATTCCTCGTCTCATCGTTATTCTACCTATGTTTTTATAGCAGCAAACATATCAGCAGACAGTACGAGCAATTAGTTTATACGTCATCTACAATAAGACCAGCGAAGACCGATCAATAGAGCCTCTTTGAGTTAAAGTACACCTCGCCATTGTTTCCAATACATTATTAATGACATCGTCATGAGGCAGTGCTTACTTACCCCCATCAATAACTTCCGAGTGGCGCGTCGCCACGCAACGGTCGGTGCACTCGGAGCAGAGGTTTATATAACGCAATATTGCTGACAGAGCTGTGTATCAGGTCTACCAACGATCCACCTTACCGTCTTGAAATTCTTCATCATCGGTAAAGAGTCATTGTCGTAAATAGAAAATCGTCTAATGATCTATTAACAAAACCATGTATGGTCAACCATTTGTAATGTATCCTGATCTTGGTAAAAGCTGGAGGACGTTTCTAGACTTATGGAGAACCTAATTTCAGACGTAATGTTAATTCGTGAAGTTTAACTCTTAAACGTTTTAATCTCTTTCAATTTCTTTATTTAAAAGCGAACAACCTTGCCGATTGCTACCAACCCACAACGCTCAAGCACCTTCCACCACCTGCAATCTATACAATTCTCAGCGACAGAAATAAGATCTAAACTATTCACGGCTTTTTTTTGTGATTAGTTTCGTCAGCGCGCCAGTCGGTCGTGACTCCTCATTGATAGCTTGCTGTTCAGGATGTGACGCCAGTTCCTTCTTTCTGCTTTACCTATAACGTGGTACACATGTGTGTAAATGATCTTCTTCGCCTAACCAGTACCAAGTGTTGAACTTCGACCACACGGCTCTTAACATCAATTTTCCTAATAACGATATACTTCTCCAAGTTATTTACCTTTTTATAGCGAAATTAATGGAAGAGCACAAGTGTCTGAGGAGAGGCGTTAATCCTTTGCTCTGTTCAGGATACGTTCAAATGCCATCCACATTCTTCTTTTTTTTACCGTATAATTACGTTATAATTATGACGTACACCTGATGGTAAATGATACGTTTTCCCATGACAGAGTAGTGCTAGTTAAGATGATATACACAACAAAACATTGTGCTCATCGCCTTGACAGATAAGGCGTTAAGTATCGTTATCCCAATAATTTCACTAGCTACAGCGTCCTTCAAATCGGAACATAATTTTTGCACAGTACTGTGTGTCGGCTGCAACAGGCGCTGTGGTGCTACCTACCAAGACGGTCTGCAGCAACAGAGACCTATTACTAGTAAACGTCTTCTTCAAAACCTCCACTCTGTACAGAAATATAGAGAAGGAAGTAGAGTAAATAACTTATTATGTAAGTGAATGATTCTCTGGGATTAGAGTCAATAATCAATTTCAATCTGTGCGTAGGGGGTTTGGTGGGTAATCTTGTAAATTTTTGTTTACTCAGTGCCATCAAAGCTGGAATAAAGTTATTAATTTCAATTAAGCAACTCCGCCGCGCACTCAGCCGCGCGCCGCGCGCCCAACGACGAACGACGAACAAGTTGGGCGGATCGCGGCGCGGATGGATCTTTACTTTGCAACTCACAATTTATTTACTTCGGATACCATCCCCTTTGCGAACTTTCCTGTGGACTTAATTGAAATAAATTTGGTTTAATATTAACTCTATATTGATACGCTCAGTATCTCCCTGAACCGTCTGGCACATTCAGCGGTTTCCCGAACTCTTGATCTTTCTTCTGTCTTGTTTAAGACTTAGCTTCACATCTACTGTTATGCAGCAGCTGTGTGAGGTCCTTGCAAAGTTAATTCTGACCCTAGACAATGTGCACTGCCCTATCGTATCCTTTATTTCGTTCTAACATTGTATCGTGATAAGCTGGTATCAATATTATTTCTGTAGATATTTCGTTACGCTATTAGATTAATGTTTATTACAACAGGTGACCTATAATATTCAATTATTATCTAGTTTTGTTTATTCTATTAAACCTCTTTGACCTTCGTGTTTCATGTGAATGAGGTCAAAGTCCGATTACTGTAACTCATATTACTTTCCGGTTTAATACGTCAAATTAATTGTTTTGATTAGATTAGTTTAAGTTGGGTTACAAAATATAATAGTTACATAGACTTTGTTTAGACGAACTTCGCGCAACGTTTCACCGGAAATCAAACAGAGAGACAGTCTGTGCAAGAAAGCTAATAGGGACTGTATGTTGATGATGATATAGAGAGGTTATATAACATCAAGATTCTATTGAAGTATCTCCTAAACAGTCGTGTAAGCCATGGAAACAAAACTCCCCCGACGGTACGTATAAAAAAGTCGATTAATTCAGGCTGTAGGTGACCGTTCCATTATTCGGGCGAATGAGGCATCGCACTCGGCTGGGCTCGTCTCGCCCCACCTCTCTGATAATCCGTCACGCCGGTAGAGATATTACTGCGAATACTTCTTGAGTTAGATAAGGTTCCGCAGATGTTACTTACAGTGAACAAGTTTTAAATTTACAGCTCAAGGTGGAAATATAATAGAGCACTCGATGCAGAAGTCACTTCAGTATAAAACCTAGATCATAGCATCTGCGACGCTTCAAATATACTCAACGGGTTAAATTCATGAAAACGTTTTCCTTTGAATCTCGATGAATATTTAGGTTAGAAAGGCGTCGCTTGTTTTAGGTAAATGTTGAAAGCACTTCCTTACTTCAGAGTTTACTCAAGTTAAGTAACAATACCGTGTGAGATGCAAATGAAAGGTGCTCCGTGCGCCACGGTTAACTTTGTGCAGACGGACTCGCGAATGGCTGCCGGAAAGTAACTCCACGTGTTTCCGCACATAACTTGGGAGGCACTCAAATACGCTGACACAATGTAGTGCCAAGTAAATTGATCATGTCCTTTTTTTTAGGTTAATATCTGTGCTATACAATCATCCCACATATAGCGGAACTATCAGTCAACAGCAGATGAACAAACTGCTCGTATCCGTTTTATTTAATACTTACATACAATATATTGTATTCTTTCATTCAGTACAAAGTATTTCTATCGTTTTCTACTGAAACCCTTGATTTAATAATGTATTTAGCCGCCGCCTTCGCTCCCCATTTTTTTGTTCATCACCCTCGACTCGCCTCAGCCGCTCGAATCTCTGGACCGCACTAAGAAGATTTCGATTATTGATGAGTTGACAAATAAGGGTCCGGACACACTGGGGCGGGTCGATGCAACAGTTGCGATGAAAGAATCTCCATTTAATATCATCGATAAGTAAACGAGATTGCTTTTGAGTTTGTTACTGTTACCAGTAATACAATTTTATTACTTAAGTTTAAAGTTATTGTTATATATAGTCTTAATCCGTGCGGAAAACATTCTTCTTCCTCAAACTGCACATACTACAATTTACTAGTACATTATAGTACTCAATAATTAGTTCCTAATTTTTTAAACACATTTTAATAGACTAGATCTTCATATACTATTAAATAAGCTATAGTTTGTTTAACAGCAGCTGTAATGGTATATAAATATAGTTTGATTTATGTACCATTTTATACTTTTACTGATACTAGATTGCTTGTCGCTCAAGACCTGTAGCGATCAATGTAAGAATAAACCACAGTAGCTATATATTACTGTTGTACAGTTTGATGGATGCTGTAGCTAGTAATGTGGAAGTAATGACCTCCTAGCCTTATGTGAGCGGTATTTATGCAATCCCGTTAAAAATATTAATAAATTGAAGTACGGAGCATTACAGTACAAAATAGAATTAGCTGTGCAGACGCCTGCTTTGTGCGAAACAGTATTCGAGAATATTTTATTCAAGGCGTATGCTTCAACGGCGGAGGAAAGTATGAAGTGGTGTAACGCTGCGTGTTACAAGTGAAAGACGGCAGCGAGTTACAGAAACCAAGCCAAGTTACAAAGCAGTATGAAGTTTTAATTGGGGTTGAGCTAATGGTACATATTGTAATACTGTTTCTGATTATATTTAAGGAGGGCGTTATTGTTTGGCGATAGCCAAGACTAACTGGAATCGCTCCGGATACCACAGGCAGAAACTATTGCAGTAATCGTTAGTGTAGATAGCATAATTATAACTTAATGATGCCCACTACTGAATATAAATTTTCCCAATGAGGAGTTATTGTCCTCATGTGAGTTGACAAATGCAGTATGTTAGTGCATGGCACAGTAAAACTGTGGCCACTGTCGGATATTCTTTTTGTCTTAATCTTTTACTATAAGCTAAGGGCAGAGTATTAGAGAATTGGGGATATATAACTTATCTCATACGAGTAGATAGTGAGGGGTAATACTATGTTTAATTGTACACACTGGTTGTTCTTGTTAGATAAATAATCTTTACCCGATCAGCTCCGCCCGCGTGATCTCCTAAACGACGTGAAGATCCATTATATAAATTAACTGAAGCAGTTAAAGTTTGGATTAAGTGTTAGTTAATTTGTTAGTGTTCATGTAGCTACTAATATAAGTTAAAATCAAGGTAGGAGGTGAGTCGAACTAAGTTGGTTAAGTTAGTTGCGTCTAATACGAGATAAGTTCGATAGTTGTTAACTTGTTATCATGATTTTAGGCTTTAGTTTATATATATGTCAAATAGGTACATGGACAGTTAAATGTTGTGTATGTGGATCATATTAACTATACATATGTCAGTATGCAATAACTCTTTTGTTGTATTAATCAAAGATAGTTACTTGTCCTGTTCTGTATCATCGCCCCGCCAAGAGTTATTGAGCTATTTAAATTACCTTTAAGTATATAAGGATTAAACTTCAAATATAAAGTATAAGTATATTGTTCTCCTAGTTAAGTTATCTAAATTAATAATTCATATTTTCAGGTTTAATCACCCAGAACTATCTAGTAATCATATTCATACATATTTTACAATCTCAGTTTGTTATCAATTGTATAAACTGTTTGTATTAGATTTCTTTATTGTGAATACATTAAACGAGTTATTCTGTCTGTCTAAATTGTTGCTTTCAGTTTTAGGCTAATGTAAAAATAGATTCGCTCGTTTTGTTTGTTTGGGCCAGGGCTTAAAGCAGTGCCCTTTAGCATGTTTTCAAAGAGCTAAAGCTTGCGCTCGCCGCTGCCCGCCGCTTTGCCATTTAAACCATTCAAAATAAAAAGCGCCGCTTTGTGAATTACACGCGCTTCTTTGTGAACACATTAAGGCTTTTTAGGCAATTAATACTATACAGATCAGTGTAACCTATAATCATTCATACGCTATTGCTATACTAATAATCTGTTGCTGGAGTTCATACTCATCTTAGTCATAACGCTTGCATACAGCTTAGATTTGACGGACGTCGGAAACAGTGAAATTACTGAAATAACGCGACGTACTAGATTGTGTAAAAATGATGATGGATGAAGTATGGTCAAATTTAACTTATCAGTACATAGAGAAAGTCTTGTCAGTCTTTACTATAATAAAAACACAATAATATTTCTATGTCACTTGTTAAGTATTACTTAAGCTATCTACTTAACATAAAGCGACGAGAAATCTTATGGTATAGTAATAGACACATCTGTCTCTTAGCGAGCTTAACGTTATTCACTCTTAACAGAAGTCGATTTTTCTTCTAGCGATACTAAGAAGATGCAATACTAAGAAATTAAAAAATCTTAACTCCTTATTGATCATTCAGACAGTAAAACTTTCTGCCATGATAAATAATTAATATATATCTAACCGCAAAACATCTCCCCACGGATTCGTAATTAGATTGAATACAAAATTTACTATCGCATCCCCCTCACCACTCGGTTTAAATTAAATCATCACGAACAATACCCAGCTTTCGTTACATCGATGCCAATGGGGAAGTTAACCAATTTCCCCTCCAGACGGACAGTGATCTAATTTTCTACACTACCCACAGTGTACTGGCTGTATCACGAGGTGAGGTCGTGTCACCTGCGTAACATATTTGTAATTATTTTGTGCATTGCACAAATGAAATAACTTACCGTATGTCTCACATGTACCCTGTTATTAGAAACTGGCTAAGGGTTGCGTTATAAATGTTATTTTTGGTGTGGCAATATTAAGTGATCCTGGCAATAACACAACAAGGAAAGTTAAAAGAGGTGTATTGTTTTTGCATCGCCATTTACTATGCAACTCTTTTTCTAGATAGGTAGAGTAGTGATGACTTTTTTGTTTTATTAATTAACAGAATATTTCAATTATTAATTGAAGTATCTTATATTCAATTAATAATTATATACGGGTAATAGTCACAGCAATTTTATGGTATAGTCACAATTGTAGTCTTATTTGTTTTGATTTATGTCCAAATGACGCCAATCTGTTAAAAGTAAATTTGAAAATCATTCAGGAGGATGAGCGAACTAGGACATTTAAAAAATATAACAACACAAAAATAAAACCTGCAACGGTTTAGAAATTTATTTGCAAGCGAACACCCCACGCGAATATGTAACCCTCAGTGGAGAGATACCACACCGCAGCTGCACAGTTTATAAGCGACTACAATGTGCTCCGCGAGAAGAAACTATTAATAAAATATGAGGACTCTCTTCCGTATTCCCTCCGATGGTCATAACCAACTCTTTACGCCTCGAGTACTATTCACGGGCAGAGCGTTCTCATTCACGGATCCGAATTGATTTCTTCCGTTTCCTCCGCGAGTAACAAGAAATAAATAAAAGCTTCGGGAAATTTTCTCTAAAGAGACCTCAACTACTGATATTTACTATAAGTCGTATACTGTTAGAGGAAACAAGGAATGAATTATTTATGAAAACCGGAAGAATAAATATTGCTGATGTAATTCTTAAAAATTGGCAAGATTAGAAGGTGAGCATGCCGCAACAGTTTTGCTTGATGGTTGATAAATAAGAAATTAAGAGTTAATTATAGAAAGTATAAATTTAATGTATGTAATTAAGGCTATATTCAAAGGTAATGGTATAACCGCACGTTGCTGAGTGAATAAATGAGAAAAGAGAGAAAGAAAGAGAAACAATAAATCACTAAAAGTAGGAAAACAACAACGCTGATACGGCGGCACTGCGGTGCGGACACAATCACAATCGATGATTAGTAATGCATAAAATAGAATGTGATTAATGCATACATATGCAATACATGTAAAATTAAAACAATACTGTATACATATATAAGTATATATAATTAGAGAGATATTTCAGTGCACAAATTTGTGAACTTTCCCCATTAAATTGTGTTATCAACAAACTAACGGAGACGTTGATCTGACGGGAGACGCGCGCCGCCGGCAGCTTGGCAGCCAAGATACTACTTTGATAAGGTTGTTTGTTCGTTGTTATATATTTACAAAGTATACAGCGTGTCTACTATATTGAAATTTTTTAAACAAAAGTAAATAATAGTCTAATAAAATGTGATCATCGGGATTACACAACGCCAAACTTGACTGGATACGGGCAGCGCAGCATCGATCCTTGTGGAGATCTTTGGGGGAGGCTTATGTCCAGTAGTGGACGTCTATCGGCTGATAATGATGATGATGATGAAACTTGACTCATAGCTGTAGACATAAAATGATCAGTTGATCGCAGTAATGTTCCCAGACATGCTCAGCAGCTGAAGTAGGAAAATCCAGTATAAAATCAAAAAAGATCGAAGGCAATGAGCGAGTAGTCGTACTAGCGAAAGAAGCTGCCTTTTATGAGAAAACGGCACTTGATTACGACCAATGCCCTATATCACATGTTATACACACACTCAGAATTAAAACGTGCAATGTATGGAGCAGCAGATACATAGAGAGCGAATCAGCGGCAGGAATAAAAATCTTTTTTCCTAACACTATTTACGCATTCACATTTTTAAAGAAATTCACCTTAGATCCAACGACTGTTCACGCTCTGACGGGACATGGGGGCTTTGGCCAGTACCTAAATAAATTTAAACTAAAAGACGCACCTGGCTGTATTTGCGACCAAAGTAAATAAGAAAACATCATGCGTTTACTGACAGAATCTCCAAAGCACTCAGCTGACAGAACATACTACGACGATATACGACTAGAGAATAAATTGAGTGTAGAAAATTTAAGTGAAAGTATGATGTCCAAAAAAGCCGAATTATTAATTAGATATATGAAGAGCACAACACAGGAATACCATAAAGAGAAATAAATATTAAATTGGACTAGGTGTTAATTATTTAATTTATTAATAATTAAGTAACATAGTTTACGTTACAAGAATCGATATTTTCACGATTAAAATTAATCCAACGGTTAACATCACTCAGAATCGATTAATAGAATGCGTTACAATCTTATAGGATATATAAAGACATCGATGGAAATAATAACATTATAACTGGTTATAATGAACGATAACAGGGATCAACCAAAAAATACTTAGAGATATAAGAAAAGATCTAGCTCAAGTCAAGATAAATGTATCGATATTTCAATAATATAAAGGTACATATTTTTCACTAACAGTCTAATACTAAATATGAAAAGAAACTTTTTTAATTATGTATATCTTATATACATATTTATAATATGTATATAAGAAATAATATAAAAATGTATTTACTATTACAAACAATAAAAATATTAATAAGTTACAATTGAAATAAACTGGACTAAGACTGAAAGTAAAGAAGTCAGAAGTACAATTTTATATCCGCTTTAAGTAATTTGTCACAATAATGCCGTTCATATTTTACATCGGATGCGACGTCCGACCGGAAACTGCGAAATATACATTGTGATCCAGCCGGATGTAGATTCCGAATCGTCTACGATATTAAATCCCATTCAAATGCAACTATTAATAAAACGGTAGAGTACGGCCGCACCGCGCGCCGGTCTCTTATTAATGGCCCTCACGTCGCGCTCCTGGTCGCGACCGGTTGCGATCACCACAGCTTGCATTGCTGTATCCACTGAACACTTTGTACTAAATAAAAAAAAAACTTTAAAATTAATAGTCATAGGGACAGTTTTGAAAATGCACGGGTTTATGACACCGTAGGGCCGAGCTACGAGTGAGAGTTCACGCAATGTCTACATCGCGGTGTAACGCTATTCATTACCATATTACTTTACTGGGGGTGGGTCTCTGTTGATGGAGATCATCTAGATAGGTTCATCACCGCAGCTTCTATTGCAGCTGACAAACATTACTGTACTCAACATTTTATGTCACATGCGACGGGCGTAATGTGGTGCAGTGTGTAACCAGCACCACGTTGTTATGGTTACATTTACCATCAGGTGAATGTTCTACTAATCGCTTGAATGAAAAAAAAATGTTTTTTTTTAAACAACCGAAAGAAATAGTTGTTGACGTACAAACTGTTCTTATATTAGAGAGGTATAACCTTGGAGATCTATAAAATTGTCTTGGCCTATTACTTAGTTTTCTTATTACGATTAAGTTTTCTGTAACGACCGACTTACACGGTGCTTAATTTAGTTATTATATAATAGAAATATATTCCATCGTAGCTGATGAAACTGTAGGAAGACTGGTTTTAACAACTTCTCCTTTAGACAGACATAAAGATGGTAACGTGTTGCTCTGGATGGACATGTCCTTTACCACCAAATAAACGTCACTTCAAGTAACGAGAATGTGATATCAGTCCTGATCTATCTTCTTAGTGGGCATGGAAGGAATGCCCTTTTCTACATTTAAGCATTTTTCCGCAGGAACAAGCTATTAATTTCGATGTCATCATTTCATGCAACGGTGCAACGAGCCGAGCGAACTCTTCTATCAAACCCACTGCACTATTCCTGCGCTTTTCATGTATCATATAATACATTTCTAATTAGAATCTAAATTATAATACTCTAACTGCAATTTGAACGCGCTGATATATTTACGTCTGTCGGCCGGAATTGACTGAAAGTCTATTCAATATTATATTAACATTCATGTGAAATGCATTGGACTTCCATAAATAACTTATTTTAATTAAGCAAATATAGCTATCATCGGAATATTATATTGGAATCATCAGTTAAATATTCGAAAGTTATTACTTTGTTTTGAGCTGCATACGAACTATTTCATTTTCATCCCCTCGCAATAGGGACATGTTAGAGCATCCCCACCGTCACAGTATTCACAGCATGTCGTAAATAACGATTAAGATACATTCAGGTGAAGGGAAACAACTGCTCTTGTAGCCATTATCACGATTATATCAGGTTATCCACCCCGCATGCGGAACCTGGCGGCACTACGCCTCCCCAGTTGGTATTCAGCTGTAGAGGTCGACACAACGCTACGTCCACCGGCTGATTGGACGAATGACCGGACTGACCTTTCATTGTCAATATTTTCAACACATGTATAGAATTTAGTTGATCTCCTTTTTTCCTTTATAATTAAGAAAGAATAAAGGCTAATAATATATAACATATGCATAAGCATGAGCATATATTATCAGTTTCACAGTACGTATGCCTTGGACAATACTATCTTTTGACTTTACACAGATTACAACAAAAGTACTATAAAAAAATAGTCGTTTTGTTGTAATCTGTAGAAACCATCTTGAATATGATTAGTTGAGAACTAGAAACCATGAAATATATGATAACTTTACTACACTTGAAATATGATCAATGTGATGTTGTGTAAACATTCTAGTTACAGCTTCGATGTGCATCGCTCGCTCGTGTAACAAAATGTAACAACTCTTCGGTTTCTTAAACCTAACGAGGTTTGTATGAAACCCTCACATTCTCTCCTTATTACAACATACATTTGCAAACATAAACAGCAGGATGCTGTCACTGATCTTGTGTGAATGATGTACCCGCTCTTTGAGCAGATAAAAAAACATGGTGTACAGTCAGTGCCAAAATGTCTCTTTTTGTTTTTTAAACAACCACCAACCAAATGTCTCAAATTTTAAATAATGTTTTTTATAACATATACTAGAATTTAAAATAAATATTATGCATAAATGTATTTATATATATATTTATACATAGTATGGTTACTCCGTGTGTGTGTGCGTGTGTTATTGTATAATAGTATATTTAACGTAGAATTGTAAAGTTCTTCTAGATTCTGAGAAATTTCGTTGCATAATATGGGAAATAAGTATTGGGGATGCGTTTACTGTAGACATTCGTAGTTCTGGGTATTAATAAGTTGTTTAAGGAAGAATTTCTGGTGTTCATTTTGCAGTTTAAAGGTTCTTACAAAGCTTTCCTGTGATAGTTTTCGATAAGGAACAGATATTTCACTCTTTCGTGTATTCGCATGATTTGACCATGTTTGAACAATGCAAAACTATCATCAGATAACTGTTGCTTTAAAAATTTGTAGTTCTATAAAAATTTAAGTAATATTATTTAAATTTAAACTAAGACGCTACTGTTGCAAAATAATTATTTCAGTGTAGTTTCGTTGCTTTCAAAGTCTTTGCAACATAAAATCTTAGTGAAAAGTAGCGAAGAGTTTTTGAATGAAAAGTTTCCACTTTTCTTACGGCCGCTTTGTTCCGGGCAGCGGGCGGCCCGGTTGTTTGCCTGCCACAAACTGATCCACCCCGAACAAACGTTGCGAGATATTTTACGCGAATTTACCATTTTTATTGACCCCATTACAAATTGTTAGATCGCCCGAACATGTTTGTTGTTATGGATAAACTGCAGAGTGGTGGATGTGGTCGGTAAAGCGACCCTACGCACATGACTTAGTCGTTAGTACTACGCTTGTTCATGAAAGCATTTCAATACAAAACAAACTATTGTTTGGTACCACAAGTAGTTCTTGTGGTGGTGCATAAATGAATAATTTTTGGATAAAGATATTAATTAAAAGAGTAAAGAAGATGTGAAGCAGGTTCGACAACGTCTTACATATATGTATATCGAACGACAGCTAATCAAAGCGCTTTGTACAAACTGTGCGTTTTCGCTGTGAGCAATAAATATATTGCAAACCGTGCTAAAACAATAAAGATATAACAATATATTTACAGACACGGCCTTTTAAAAATAGTAAGCTTCGATCGACATCATTCGTAAAACACAAAAAGGAGATTTCTTCAGTGAAATTATAAAGGCGATACGATCTCGAGCGAGCCATAAATCTTGTCGCGCCTAAAAACCAAAATTAGGAGCTGATTACAGGACCGCAGTGTAATTTGTTTTGTTCCTAACACAGAATAATGTGATACAGAGACGGTTTATATTGATCGTTATGAAACGGGATCCAATATTTATAAAAGATTACTCTTTTTTGATACACTTTGGGGGTTCTACTGGTAACTAAACTATTGTTTAAATATGAAATATTGATAATAAAACATTTCGACTATGCTTCGAACTTTAGGGAAAACACAGAAAAACAACATAAATGATTAAACATCAAGTCAATAGTTTTGCCTTTTAAATATAGTTTTGTAGGAACGGCAAGAGTAGCTCCGACTAGAAAGGAAAGCGCGTTCCTGAATAATCCCATTTGTTGTGACAGCGGGGCCCGTTCCAGCCTAGACCGGATTATCCGTCGAAAAGAAAATACTTCCACGGCGACACTTAGGGCAGTCGCTTTAGTGTTTCACATTGGGACTGTCTGATATTTGCAAGATTCCATTCCACGTACAGACACTAAGGGTTGATACACAGCGAGTAGATTTTGTTTTGGAAGGTTAGATCTTGAGAATTAAGAAAATCAAACGATGGACTACCTCCGTCTTCTTAATGATTCTACTTGAAGCCACAAATATGTTTCTAGCATATCTTTACGCACACGCTATATACATTCATATATGTTGACACCTACCCCGTATGACACACATTCGTGAACGCGCGAAGGTACAGCAACTGAATGTGCTACTTATACATCCGCTGAATACTAAGCAGGGGCGGGGGTAGACCGCAAAAGTTTTGCAATAAAAAGTTCGCCTTATCTGTTATTTCTTTGAGCCACTTCCTCACAGTCAGCCGGCAGGAATTACCGAGCTCCGATTGTTTTTCTCCAGCAAACTAATTTAGCCCGCGGCGAGTGCGAGGAGAGGGCGGGCGCGGCCGACGCCTTTAAATTCACACTACTCGTGGAACCATCCCTCCTAATGTTTTCTTCTATTTTTAACCGACTAACGTTCTCCACATTTTATGGAACCTGCTCATTAAAAGCAACTCTGTACTTATACGGATTACGTTACGTTGCAAGATCCTTAGCGATTAGGGGTACTGCTTTGAAATATTGAGACATTTATGTAGTGGGTAGATATTTTATGGTAGGTTTTTACATGGGGTAGTATGTAGATAGATATTCAAACACCTTCTGCAAAGAAAAGATCTTGCACAATAGATTTAAACAGCAAAGTAGTATTCTCAAACCAGTACTGTGTAAATATTACAGAATTCCAGATTGAAATAATACTGTACTTATTGTAATTTGATGTAATTATTTTACGTAATATCTCAAACAATAAGACAAGTGATAAGATGCTAACCAGCGCCTTACGGTCATGGATAAAGCATTTAAGGTACTTAAAGAAATAAGTAATATGTATTTGAAAAGACCTAATGATTAACTCTTTCAGGGCATAATTTAGAGCGAAATTAGTACCATCCATGACAATAGTAAGTAATTTTAATGATGAGGAGTATAATAATACTTAAAATATCAATTGTCTTGTTCTATTATGTTTTATAACGCACGTGGTCTCGCTGCAGTGTCTCAAGGGAGCTGGAGCTGCGGCGCAAGCACTGTAATAGCCTCGGATCGCCACCGCCTAATCCTCGATCCGTTTATTGGGACGCTTCCGATGGTGACCGGCGTCAGGCGTCAGGCGTCCCGCGTCGGGCGTCGGGCGGCAGATAAAGTAACGAAAGCCGATTTATCCGGATGTATTCCCCACACGACGCACCCGGGCCCCCGGCATTGATTGATTTCGTTTACCTGAAAACAATGAGATTTCTTTTCGAAACTTTATATACGAGCAAGCAACGGGCAGGACTACTTTAGACTTTAGAGTGAACAACTCAGCATCACATCGCGCTCACCGTGAACATGCAATATTAGGTCTCATTAGTTCAATATTTTCTAATTACAGCACATTTGAAACTTGCCAACAGTAAAGTGGACTACGGTCATCACGGAGGGTAGTGTTCAGGTGTTCAAGCGCCAGTAAGGGTAAACATACAAACAGTTTCCTCTTACCTGAAAAGTAATGGCGAGTCCACCTTATTCTATAATTTATGTATTCAAATATTGTTAAGATATAATATATCAATCCAGTTAGTGAATACGGTCTCTACTAGTTTATGTTCGTTCATTCATCATCAGCCGATAGACGGATACTGCTGGACATTGGCCTCTCCCAAAGATGATATCTCCCAAAGATGATCTCATATGAGAAGGACTGTTTCTTACATAGTTATTATTACCCCAAAGTAAAAAAGGATTCTGTGAAGAAATTTCTCAGTTTCTGCTTTAATCATATCAACATATTCTCCGAGATAACCGCTTGTCAATATTTTAATTCATTCTAACTTTGATTCTGGTCTTGGTTCACTGAGAATTAGAAAGAGAGAGAGAGATAGGCAAGAATATCATTATTATAAGAATGAAATATCATTACAAAGTCGACTTCTGATATCAGATTCACTGAAGTACTTCATACAGATGTGATAGTAAGCATTTTTCAATTTTTTTTTGATAAAGTGCTCAACGAAGAAATGTCGCTCCTCCGGCGAATAACTTTTATGAGGCACTAACAATTTCACTAAATCCCACCGAATTCCTCATTTGAATAACTACGAAGCCATTATCTGTCACCGTGGGCGTTAAATTGAAAATTCTGACTGGAATTGGGCGAGAGCACGAGACGCGACCTTCAGCTCTCGGAGGCTGCCACAAAGTACACATTTCCGGCGACGCCGCGGCGGGATGCTGCCGGCGTCATTTAAAACCGATTAAAATGTACGTAGCGGGCGATTTTTAATAGAAACTTGTAGCAGCTTTGAGAAAAAAGGTATTTTATGAAATAAGTTTTGCGGTACGGGTTCTACACAGAAACTGTAAACTGTAGTGCACACTGCGTCCGCGGCTTATGAATTTGATTAAAACATGATACCGGATACTTTAGTCAAAGGACTAAGTTGAGAGGGGATGAGAATTTACATTCACCTGCTGCACTTGCCCGTATACTTTTACACAACTTAAATGAGTGTTGCATGAAGTACGTTGATTGGATGTGTTTTTATAAAATAAGCCGAGGAGACGAGCAGAACACGTGACTACACACAGGTTCGGCAGGTGTGGTAGCTTGTCTTCAGGAACTGGCAATGAGGTTGCACTACAGCCGTACTTATATAAACAGGGGTTGAACATTGCTGCCCGACCCGAGTGAGGAATTTTTATTTTCTCTTTACAGATTTTATTATATAGTAATGTAGTTTTTTTTCTTATGTACTAATATGGATCTTGAGTCTGATATAAAGGTCTTTGATTTTTTTATCAGTGAGGTAGATATATATCTCAACATTGCATTGACGCTCTGAGACAAATCCTTCTATAAATAAAAAATAATAGTAGTTCAGTAGTTACGGAGATAAGACACTACAGATTAAAATATGTATAGATGATTGTATAAATATATACGACGACTGTCGGCTGATAATAATGATGATGATGGATGACAAATAAATACAGTGTATCTGTTTCGTCGTTTATCTGCACGATAGATTTCTGAAAGCCTCCTATTCGAGATAACACAGTTATGACGCCAAATAAAGTTCCCGCTCACATCATTAAACAGATCTTGACAATAAGATATTGTATGTATGTATGTATGAAAGTCCCGACAACATGAAAGCGCTGCGCATCCGTCAGTAACGATGCTGATTTTGCTTTAAGGGAATCCATTCTGGCCTAATTGTGAGGCTGCGCGGCTGGCACGCGAGACGGGGGCAGATTTCCGGCGAGATAATCGCTTCGACGCGATTCCTTTTGTAGCCGCAGCGTTTAAGAAGTATAATAAAGATGTCGGCTCAGCTTTTCTGTTGGACCTTCGCGCGGCGGCGGGGGTTCGATTATCTGCAATCAGATAAAGGTGGATTACTTCACGGCTATGTTTAGTTATGGGGGTGTCGCACAACAACTCACGGGATCCTAAGCCAACCTCACCTGCTCGTGGTGCACTCTGCTAATCAACAAACGAGGCTCTGGCTCCCCAACCCGCATTGAGGCAGCGTGATGAGTAATGGTCCGAATTTCTCCGTTTTGTTTTGTTACATTGATTGACATTGCTTTAAATTGCAATTTTAGTCTGCGTCACAATGAGGGCAACTTTGATAGTTGATTATTAACTGTATCTACCTTGCCGACAAGCTTGTTTTGATGTTTGGAAGATGCTGCTGTAAAGCAGCGTTGGACACATTGGTGCCATGAAAATTTTGGTGGTCTGCAGAAGATGCGAGATATACTTATTAAATCTTGTTTGAAGATACATTGAAGCATAATTTATAAAAATTTGATTTACTTAAACCACTTTTTAATTGTTTTGCTTATTTTATTATGGTTTGTTATTTTGTAAAGCTTTCATCCTTTAAACTTAGTTCAAAGTTCCATTCCAATAATGCCTTCTATGTATTCTTAAATCACAGTTTCCTTTATAAAAAGCCCTGTTACAGATCCGCAGGGTTTAAGTTATAAAAATACTTGTCCGCTATATTTAAAAGTTTGACGACCGCCGGTGTAAACGATATGTTTTATTTTATTATGGAACCTTTGTGAGATATGTAATGAACTTACTTCCGGCGTTCTTTTTGGGTAACAATTGTATATGATACTCGCCAGTTTTTGCAAATTGTTTAATAGTTAAAGGTTTTTCCTTTAAATGCTTAACTTATGATTCAAAATTTAGTTCGCAGTGAGCTTAAAGAGAATTTGTGATTAGCTTGTTTGGTTTAGCGCGTTGCGTTAAAGCTAATAATGTGGAGAGGAGCGGGCTGATGCCGCGGGCCTGCTGATGACGGCCACCGCACGCCGCAGCACGCGGGGACGTTTACACACCGACGACTTTGTCACGACACGATTTATTTGTTTGTTGGCTTATTCTATCATCATTACCATTATTACCCTTATTGGCCCACGGTCAGACAAATGCATTTTTAAATTCACATCACTGAACACGATCTTCAGTTACTTTTACAGTTCTTTCCATTTCGTCTAGGTTCAAGTCCTTAATTACTTATAATTTAAATTAAACACAGAGATATACAAATATGTTTAAAATACTCCTCCCCTTCTCTAATCCATTAGGAGTCCTTACTGGCGCTTACTTCTTAGACAAAAACACAAGTGTGAAAACATCACATTGAACATCCGCTGAAGTTAGTGGAAAGATAATTATAGATACTTCAAATTACTCAAAACAAGAATTGCCTCTGGATAAATGTTTACTCTGTAACATAGAGTCCAGGTTCGGTTCCAGGGCCTTATGTCACAAAGTTTGCTAAGTGGTACAGTTTTTCGGACGCTGAGCGTTTTCGTTTGAAATTACTAATTTTAAAACACTGTAAGTAGCCCGTTAGCAACGAAGTAAACGAATAATCATAACAATTGTACAGTTAAGGGGCGTCGTTTTCAGCAGCCGCGAATCAACCTTTTTAATTGAAGAGGACTACAGGGGGCTGTAACAGACCCCAGCAGTCGGCGGGCGTTAGGCTCGCCGCAAATATAATTAATTTACAGTAAGACTGAGCAATTAATATCGCGGCTCGTTCTGTCACTCCCCGGTTCAGCGTTCCAGGTGTTATCTATTCATTTCACCGGACATTGTTCAGGAGTTCTGTTTCCTGAACGAAATGATAATAATCTGTATTGTTTTTATAAAACCTTTGGGGTGAACATTTTATTATTCAATAGGTTCAGTAAAGCCTTTCAACAAGTAAGAAGTACTGTTTTTATTTATCCCGCTCTTCTTTTAAAAACGAACAAAAAAGAACACTATGGAGTGGATGTTATTTAAATTTTTGAAAAGTATTTTTTTTAATATTGAAAATCTGTAACTATTGTTAAGAATAAATATGTAGTAATTATAGTTAGATACTAGCGGTCACTTATTACTAGTGACCGCTGGCATCAGATGATGCATTTGTAACTTTAAAGAAATTAACATTTGATTTGTGTCACTCGGTTAACACGCTGGTTTAGTAGTATATTCGGTTCAGCCACCAGTCGCGCGCACGATCCCACCTTTATGTACGACTAAATCCAGCTCATTGTGTAATCCAACTACATAAGCTAATAATGGCTATTATAAAGTGCTTTAGTTGCAAAAAAACAATAACTAAGAAATCACCTGGACTGGAATGCAGCAGATGTAATAAACGTGCACACGCGGACCCAACATGTTCAAATCTATCGAGTAAACAGGTAAACAGTCTGCGGAATGCACCTGGTATTGCGTATAGTTGTGAAGACTGCATAAAAATTGTTACTCGAAGATCATCATTTGTCATCCCCGAGGAAGATGTTAACGAGCCGACTAGCAATATCAACAGTGAATTACCCAAGATTGACACATGAAAATTGGTTCAAGACATTAGTCCTGAGATTAAAAAAAACTTTGCACGAGGACATAAGTAGCTTTGAAGCATCCCTTGATTTCCTCAATGAACAGTTTAGCACTATGAAGAAATCATTACAAAATCAAGATATCAAAATTAAAGACCTTAAAGACCAAGACCAGAAAAATTACAACCTCAGTAATAAACACAAAACCTTGGCAGTTAAAATTGGCGGATGTGGAACAAAGCTTAGAAAAATTCGAACAGAACTCACTATCACCGTCATTAGCAATCGCGGAATTACGTGATATACTACGCGAAGAGCTAGAGACTGGAGTAGATAATGTAACAGATAAACTTAATGTAGTTAAAACAAACATCCAGTCTACCCGACGTTTGTCAGGCCGAAGATATAAATAAGCCTGGATTGATTTTAATAGCAGATGAACACTCAAATGGTACGTGATCATTGAGTGCCGCAAGTTAAGAGAAACGATTTACTGCTGCGCAGGTATTACCTGAAGTTCCTATAGAAAAACTAACAAGCCGCATTTTTATTGGAGAAGCCATGATTAAAACAATGTAAACTATTTTGTATAAAACTGTAAAACTGTGGCATATGTGGTCATCTGCTAAACTGGTGTACAAACTATATCATATGATGTCAAAATCGCAAGTCAAATGTAAGAATAGATAATATGTATAGTTACATCATGACTCAAGTTCAAGGCACAGCGCAAGGATCCAGTCTTATGTCCTTTACATTTCAACGCAAATAAAACTGAACTCCTTCAAATTAAATCATCTTATATAAAACAAGACTCGATTTATGACATCACAGCCTACGACCATAAATCCATACATTCTTGCTCTAACTTATGTGACCGTCCTGCTATTGAACATGTAATGTCTCACACTTACCTTGATCCTATTACAGACAGCAACCTTAACTGGATCTATCACATCGACCAGGTGTGCAACAAATTAAGGCACGTTCTCGCGCTGATTAACATATTAAAACATCGCAAACCGCTCAAAATTAAATGAATGCTGTATAATTCTCTGGGTGAATGTTATATCCAAACGGATACAGTAGTTCTGGAAGCACGTATAAAACTTACTTAGATAGGATTTACAACTTGCAGTAAAAAATATTAAAAACTATAGTGTCTGAAACGGTGAAATCTCAGTACAGGAATAATGATTTTGGGCTATTTAAACATTGCAAAGTCTTGCCCGTACTCATTAAACTTAAATATAATTTGCTGAAGGAACAATTCTTTAAGCGCCATTTACTGAATAAAGTTGACCACCCTGTATACAGGCGGGCCGGCGCTAGTGCCGTCTGTATACGACTCGAACGGGAAGTATGCACGGTGAAAGGACTACTCATTACTTGATACCACCCCTCAGCTTGTAAAACAACTACCCTCTACAGTAAAAAAACCATAAGTGTTTTCTTCAGACCTAATTATCCTGAAACGCAGTGTATTGCGCTGACCTAGCTCTTGTCTCCTACAGATAATTGTATACTGCGTGCGCTCTGCATCAGCTTATGCTCTCGGTGACTGTTCCAACCGCAGCTTTGTTGACCAACCTTCGTGGTTTTTTCAATGCTAACTATATTACTTTTATTGCACGAGATCGATAATTGAAACGATAAATAAGATACTATATATATATATATTGATATAAAATATTATATGACTTATAAGTATCACATATTAATCAAATATTGAAGACGAGACGCTTAATTAAGTTATCGCTTTCAAGGTGATGCGACATTTATTATATACTACTTTGTTTGTTACAATATAACTATTATGTATAATAAATATTAATGCTGTGTTATTGGTGGTATTGATGGTAATGGTATGCTCACATCACAGTGAACGCTATATGTTACTTTTATGGTATTTATATATGCCAGAGTATTTTAAAGTTTAAATGTGATATTATTTACAGCACACGTTGCGATCAGCAACATTCGCGGATACGTGTCGTAGCTGGTTCCGAGGAGTTGCACGTCGGATTACAGTCGCATAGTCCCGTCTCGTTCGTTGCTGTACTCCGCAGCCGGCATACGGCCCGCCAGCTGCAAGGTCCGCAGCAATCCGCTACAATCCGCTTTGCAGCCCTCACGTTTATAATGAGACCTTTCAGGGTGAAAATCTACTGCCCCAGTGGATTAAATTGTACGCGGATATTAGTGCACTTAGAATATAAAACTGGTGGGGCGGTGTAAGGGGTCCCGCACAACAACTCACGGGACCCATGCCAGGTACACCTGCTCGCGGTGCACCCTGCTAATCAACAAACGAGGCTCTGGCTCCCGCCAACCCGCATAAGGTCACCGCGGTGGAATATTACCCCCATATAAATTCCTACAAACATAGGTCGCGGGAAACCGCAGGATAAGGGCAGCAGAAAACTGATGGATGCGGCAGGCCTATGTCAAGCAGTGGACGTCTATCGGCTGACGATGATGATGATGACACCAAAGCTTATTCCCCTCGTGTAAATATTTATTACGGATGGTTGTAGTAAGGAGGCGAGTAAAAGCCCGCTGTATAATAATCGAACAACAGACTCGTTACGCTATTCGCGACTCTATTGCAATTGTAATAGAGTTCAATATTACACTGACACGTTTGACAATAGAAATAGTTTTAATTGGAAAACAAATCACTGTAAAAGATAAAATATGACCGGCGGGGTGGAAAAAACTAATTACCAGTGTAACGTATTGGGGGAGCGCTGCGGTTCCGCTGCGGCCGCGGACGGATATGATTTACTGAGTTTTTTATATTTCCAACAGAAACGCGAATAAATCACCACTTTTGGGCGGCAGATATGACTTTCTAGTTTGAAATATGCATTGCAATTGTTGAATACTGATCCAAGTGGTTTATGACATGTATATATATATATATATATATATACGTAGACACAGTTTACTATGGTGTTAACTTAACGATGGTTGGGACACACTGTAAATGTAGAATATATTATTTAACTGCCTTTAAGACGTATTAGTTAACTGCTTGCTTAGTAACACGGAGGTCCGTAGACGATAACGGAGATGTAGGATATGGTGTTTGGTATTCGGAGATTGCATTGATAGCTGTACATTCATTCATATTGTAAATCTTTCTCTACAACAATGTCGCCGTTTTGGCTGTCAACGTATTAAAACCGGAGTATTCTGGATGAACACGCTTTACATCTCCCTGCCTTAATGTCACTTAACACCATGGAAATGAAGGTCAAGTGTAAGCCGAGTGTAGATAAAAAAAAATTTCATAACAAATTAGAGTGTACAATAAATGGACATCTGCATAATATAAAATCTGCGGCAGGCGGTCCCGTCGTCACAAGTGATCTCTTCCATACAACTTTGTATGGATTGCAGTATGCGTATTTGTAGTTTGTAAAATTCATGCATTTTTATGAAAAATAAAAAATAAGCTGTTATCCTTATTACTAATAAGTTGTTAGTCATAACGCCAGGATAAACACGCATTAATATTTTCATTTTCTACAATTTGCAGTATAGTTGCATTGTTCAAGTTTAACTAACTCATCCGTCGCATGCATGCGGTGGTGGAGCTTGGGCGCAGCCAGAACAATGGGTATCCACGGCATGGGTTCGTCGCTGCACTCTGCACGGAGGTTGCGATTCTATAATAGATGAACTGGCTGCGGGCCCCTGAATGCGGAGAACGTTCCGCGTCCCACCGAATTCGCACAAAACCTTAATGGAAAATAAAAAAAAAACCGTGGATTCAGTTACATACGCGAGAGCCTTCACTCTACGTAAAAAGTATTTACCGGAAAGTTCCCTTGACAGTAGTTCTTTTTTAGTACTGCTAGAAAAGTACTGAAGTGTTTGTTATTAATTAATTTCTATTAAGAGTGCTTATTTAGAAATAAAATTACAACTATTTCAAGAAAATATAAACAAATATATCTAGACTCACCAACATTGTAAGTGTGATGGCGAAACGCTCGCCGTTTTAATATCTTTACCATCACAACGACTGATGTTCGCGAGAAACTACTGGATGCGAGAAGTGCTGGACCAATTGATGTTGGGATCTTTAGGAGAGGCATACATCCAGCAGTGGAGGTCTATCGGCTGATGATGATGAACCATCACAACACGAAAACATTTTCACATTTAACAGAATATATCATAGTCATACTTCATCAAGAAACAACCCCCAGAATTACCAATGTATACTAAATCCCGGTCTCTCTATATATATATATAAATCTTACTTACTATATATTTTTGTATATGTTTTATAAATTGAAAGTGATTTATTGTATGTTATCAATCTCACAATTATCTTTAGCTTATTTTCTAAACAAGATACCCGACATCGCAAGGGTTGGTTTGAATTGGTAGATCTCTTGCTAGAGATCGTTTTCGCGGTAAGAACTTTAACTATCCTTTTTATGTTCTACGGATTTTGTCCTAATAATAATTAGTTAGTTATTTAACATCACTGTTTTAGTTAGTTGAACGACAGTATCGCTGCTGTCGTAATAATTCACCTTCTATTCCGCTTCCGGGGCTCCGGGAAACAAAGACGGGCGGCGCGGGACTCGCAGCCGCGGGGCTTTATCCCGGTTAACGGGGTTTCCCGTTCAGTGCCCACTTGAGAAATTTCGCGAGCGTTAACTGAGTCGTTAGCGTTAACTCGCCATTTTAGAACTTTTGTCGCTACTAAGTTTTTACGAAGAGTTGTAAAATTGAAGATAAAATAAAAATCCTAACCGCCTGAAATGACTACACAAATATGTATATATACACACGAGTGGTTACTATAAATTGCATTCTTTTACCATATATAATATAAAAGCTACAGCAAGTGTTCAGACTTGGTGAATAACCAACCCTCTGAAAGCAAACACGCGAGTTTGAATTCCTTATTTTCTTTCAGTTATATTTTTCAAAACGTTTTATACGTAAAACCCTTTGAACTACAGTTATAAACCAAAACTTTCAATTCATGATCATCATCATCATCATGATCAGCCAATGAACATCCACTGCTGGACATAGGTCTCCTCCAAAGATTTCCACTTATGGGAAGGATTGATATGGGGAAATTTGGGCCATTTTCTAACACACGGGTCCAGTGCGGGTTGGCGGGAGACAGAGCCTCGTTTGTTGATAAGCAGGGTGCACCGCGAGCAGGTGAGGTTGGCTTGGATCTCGTGATTTGTTGTGCGGGAACCCTGACAACTTTCAGTAAATTCAGAAACAGACCGACCAACAGACAGAGGTTACAGACATATAGAAATAAAGTTGATACCCTTTAAATGGTAACAATATCTTTTAATTATAGTTAATCTCTCCAGATCACGTCACGTGAAGTAAACATCTAGATCCAAATCAGGTCAACCGTTCGAGGGATTGGAAGCTGTAAACTAACACGCAATATGTACGTAACTCCTTTTAAGCAAAGAGTTAAGAATGTACAGGAAGGAAGTATAAACTTGAATCCTCTATCATTCATAAATTACTCTCAGAGCGGAGAGAACGCAGACGTATGATGGTAGCGCTGAACTGCCCCGAAGCTCGTAATGAAAACGTACGGCGCCGTAAATAACGATTAAATAGTTCGACCCCACGCTGGGGGTAATGTAAAAATTTTAAACAACACACAGCACTATTTCAAAAGCTAACTTCGGCGGTGAAGCAGCGGCGGAGGAGGGATGAAAATGGTGAAACTTTGCACAACAAACGATATAATAACGTGGCGGATTTAAGCTTTCATAAGCTTTTTTTAAAAATTTTGAAAATAAATCTTACTGAGGACTATAACAGATATTATATTAATAAATTATGTATTTGATTTCCTGAATAATTTAAATAACTGACGCACAATAGTGTTAATATGGAAAAGTAGGTAAGGTAGGTAAAACAGACTAAACAATCTGTGCAGTACTTTTACCCCTTAGGTCATTAGCGCTTGCATTATATTAAAATTCTTCTTGTAGTTTCCGATTGACTGTGAAAATCCTTAATGTAATAAAAAAATTATAGAAGAAAGCAGCGCCACCACCGGCTATTCCCCCCTGTCGGACATAATTAAGTTTAATTTAATATGATAAATCGCCCTCAGCATTAGTACTGGTTAATTGAACCTCCCTTTCGAATGTTCACTGTGAAATTTATTTCAGTACAATTTATAACATTAAAATTTCACGAAATCCTAACTTCTTCACTAAAAGGCCAGACACGCCGGAAATCTAAATGGAGCAAGTTTGAACCCGAATCAATTAATCATTTTAAATGAGTGCCTCATAAAGTTGCGCGGCCTCTCGGCCTCCCGGACGCACCGGCTCCGGGCCTCCACCGCCCGCCAACCGGACCAGCGGCCGCCGGATGTAGCAAACACCGGCGTAAAAATAAACAAGTCACTTTTTTCCCACCTCAATCCTTTTGTGAACTTTGTTTCTACCACCGTACGTCTCGTTTGTTACGTTGCGTTATTTACTTTAGTTACTTTATAAACACATAGTTGTTAGCAAATTTTAGTAGTTTTTAAATACCTTAATACATTTTTAATGCTTATTTAAAGTAATAAAAGTTTATAACAAAAAACCAGGCAAATCAATTTAGACTATGAAAGAAGTAGACTTGTCTTCTGGTCATGCAGTGTTAGTTAATATCTATATACGAGTATATATTTAACGTACGACACAATATGTCTATCGCCTCCTGATAGTTGATATTAATGTACCTAACACGTCAGGGGTTGGCCTTGTTGAAGACCTGTTGTGGACGTTCAAATAATAATCTTGTCCGGTATTAGATTACCTTCGTCCAGGTCTGAGGAGTTAGTCTTCTGCCATGTAATAATCTCTTTGGGGCTTAGAGCCGGATTTAATATTAAATTTCCCAACAACATTACTTATATACATATTTCTTATTACTATACTTATATACATTACGTATATAAATATTTGAGTTGCGGTCACATTAAAAAGGATTCTGAGAAAACAAGATCTTGGTGAGCGAGTAAAGATGTTCACGCAGTACCGTATTGCCATTGAACGTAAAGAAATTTCAGTTAAATAAATCCGTTCAGGAGTCTCAATGCTGCAGACAGACATTTTTAAATACACGTGGGTTACAATTTATAAAACAAAAAAAGGTCTGTAACCCGTTCCCCTAAGTGAGCTGCCCGCCCTTGTACATTGTGTACTCTTTTAATATAAAGTCCCCGTGACCGCGAAGGACGCCGGAATAACTCGATAATGTCCTGATTAGATTACGTCCTTTGTGACGTCACATCACCAATTAACCCTCGATCCGCCGCAGAGCCACAGCCGCGCTGCATCAATTGAAATCGCGTAGGGGATGGTGAATGGGGCGACTTTTTAATACCGAAAGAGAAATATAACATAGTCCATTAAATTAAGCCCTTTCCTATCCTATTTTCGCGTCCGTCGTACAACGATCGTACGAACGATCTTTTGTCAAGTTTCACTTACAAACCCCCTTTGTGCCATTGTATCTAATACAATGTGACTGTACCGAGAATAACTTATAGAAAAAAAACCACTATGGATTGTTGACATTGTTGTTAAACAATAAATCGTTGTAAGGGTAGCGCGGTCTGAAAGCATCTCGACATAAACAGACTAGGAGCGGTTAATCTTTGTTTGAATATCGCATGTAAACGTTAACCAAGCATCGCTGTTCGAGAGGAGCGAGACGTTCATCTGTTGATTAGTGAGAAGCTCGTCTGCGACAATGAGATGCTAGTTAGAGTATTTACACACTTCAAAATTAAAGTCATCGTCTAGATTTGCGAGATCGTGTGTACCCTTGCAATATCACCTGCAGCGCTCTCCGAGCTCGCGGCAATGTTTACACATTATTGTTTGTGTATCATCATCCATTGCGGCACACGTAGCTATGAGAGGATACGGCAGATGGATATATCATGTGCAATATTTAAAGATATTCCTTAAAATATTTAAAAAAATATAGATGTAACATAACGTGGTTTTTTATTGACAAAAATCATAACAATATCGGCAAACAATGAATTGAATGCTGTGGTCTTTGCCAAAGAAAAAAACACGAAATTGCTATAAAAAAGCTGAGGAAAAGGTAAAATATAAATATGAAAATGGGTAAGCTAGTAAGTTTCCGTGCTGATAAGAGATTAACTGATTACCTTAACGAACTCACCAGTACCAGAGCCGTGGAAATCGGTTACTTCAGAATTAAAGCTCCATTCCTTCCTGCTCCAGGATCACGTGGGCTGAAGTATTTTCTGTTTTTAGACATCGCACAAATTGGAATGTCAGTTGCATTTATTGCCAATAGACTTCAGTTTGCTGAGCCTGGTCAACTATGTCGTATTGGACGTTGGTCTATTCCTTTAACATTTCCTGGATTTGCTCACATGTAACAAACACCGGAGAGGAAGATCCGTTTTATGGACATATATATCTTTATTATATTGTTATTAATATTAATTTATTTTCATTATAATGAAATATGACTGCTAATTCGCTGACACAAACAAGAGCATATATATTTCCGGTTAGGAAAAAAGGTATTGGATATCTCTGTTAAATTATAAGAAACCTTTTATATTAATTTTGTAGTTCATCAGAAAAGAGAAGCGTTAAGCTGCGGGTGACTTAATTGCCAGTCATTTGTCAAGAATACTTACTATACACATTACTTAGCGGTGTTAAAACTTCTTGTTGCTCTCATCCTTGTGGAATTTTCTAAGATCTCTTGTGAGCGTATCTGGATGAATATCCTACGGTTACAATATATCAAACACTCGACACACGTGTAGTGTGTGTGTGTGTGTGTTTCGCTGTTGGCCTTGGCAACACAATACGCCAATCAAGCGGCCTTCAAGTTGCCAGCGTGTTGCTTACGAATACCTTCGAGCTGTATTGGATGCGCGCAATTTCGGGCAACACACAACTTCGTTACAATTCACGCAGGCTCTAACGTTCAATGAATCAAATGTGGGATTGCATTAGTCGGTGGCGTGCTTAGAACTTATGAATCATGTGTTTTTTTCTTCCTTTTAACCTTCATCACCGCCATATGCTTTAGTGAGGCAATGCTGACAATGCCAACAGCAAGTACCGTACACCGCAGGAGTTGTAACAACGAATTATAAATTTTGTTAATTGCTTAAAACTTATCTTTAAGTTTTATGGAGTTGTATGATATTTGATTTTAAGACGTAAATATTAATGATGATTAAAGTTATCCAGAAAACATTATTCTTTATTAGAATATTGATTACTTGAACGTAACCTTCAAACTGATAAGAAAACACTTGAGAATTTAGTTATGGTATGTTTAAAGAGAAAGTTATAAGTTTAAAGTTGGATCAAGATGTGGTGCAAGTAATATTATATATGTTGTAGAAATGGCGTATGATTAAATTAATGTGAACTTTATTGTAAAGGTAAACATGAGTAATGATGCACATCTATTGAAGTATAAATATCCTTTGTAGTACCTTGAAGTAAATCGGGACGAGCGTCATAGCTTCTGTGAAGAATGCAGTAGTAGGACGTTGTTTAGTAATGGTGGTGGTAGTGGTTGTGCCAGTCGTAGAAGTAGTAGTGCTTCTACTAGCTTCATAAACGGTTGTCCGCACGCTGCTTGGATTATGCTCGTAGCCCAATTCGTTACCTTCGCCGCTGCATCATTTTGATTATATAGCATACAGTGTAACTATTTGTGTTTTAATATTATAATCAAGCACAATTTTAAAACATTACCTTGTTGAATTAAGTATTTTTATCTAGGCTTTAATGAAGTGGCAGAATGCAAAAGTATTATTGCCACTGAAATATGTCCACAGAATGGTGCGACTTAAACACAGCATCAGATTCGCTTCATAGTTAGTCGGTGCCAAGTAATTAGTTGTCTCATCTGGCGGGAACGTTCACGTGTAACATAAATCAATTTTGCTGCTCCATATTATTACCACACGTGGTGGGAGCTCATAGATTTCCTACAATTATGTTTCATACTCATATTCCCCTCTCATTGTCTTCGCCATTTACCGCACATTCGCCTGTAAATAAACTTATTATAGAGTGACCACAGTCTATTATAACATCTAATGCTAACACGATAAAGTTGGAAATCGTGTGGCAGTTCAATACCACTCAAACACTAAGGTGTAATTTGTAGGATCGCATTTTCATTACGCAGTTATACGAATTTTTATTTCATTTTCAACTTTAATGCAATATACATAAGTTTGAAATCAACAAGTTGATCTGTTACGCTTTAGACTGTTCTAACTTACTGTGATACGTCGACAAGTTAGATTTTGTGACGCGCTTTGTCCTAAAGCATAATCGCTTCCAACCGTTTATTATGATGTTAAGGATTATACAAACACAGACGGTACGCGTTGTGATTGTGACTGTGCAAAGCTGAGTTGTGTCTACGTACTTACTTCCGAGGAGTAGTAATGGAGTTAATGTATATGACAGTAACTTTGAAGAAACAACTGAGTGCAGTCAGTGCTTCCGGTTGATATTTATGCGCGCGTCTACAAGAAAATAGCGAGTGAAGTTTTAAAGAAGGCATTAAGCTTATATTCATGTCATCGGTTTCCGCAGTTGGAACTTATACGGAAACTTGAAGAAATGTTTTTAATTTTTATTTATATAATTTAGCGATGAGACGAGCGGGATGTTCAGCTGATGGTAAGTGATTCACCTGCCCATAACAACGTGGCACTAGTTAGAATGTTATACACTGCACTACATTGCGCATATCGCCCGAGACGCACGTGAGGCGTCGAGTCTCGTTACCCCGGTAAAATTACACCAACTACGACGCCTTTCAAACTGGAACGCAGTAATGTCAGCACACGAATGTTTGACGGCAGTAGAATTAGGAGCTGCGGTGATACCTACCCAAACGGTCTCCGGCAACAGGGACCTCCCACTAGTAGCTATTTTATGTATATATATATTTCTTAGCCAACCTTATTTATTGTCATCGTTGTTACCAAAAATGACCGTTACAGGAAGTATTTCTTAACTTCTTAAGTATTTAAATCCCAAGTAATGTTTTGAGTTCATATTTAACCCTTTTCGCATCAAGGTTGTTTTATGATGTCGTCTTTCGAAAAGTTGATCAGTTTTACTCGATTTATTTGCATGTGCACTGCACGCAGAGCGTTGCACCTGTGTTGCAATCTATTCAGCCGTTTAGAGGGTATGACTCTTCCTCCGGTATTTCTTGTAAGAGTTCTCTGTTTGTCATTGTGGCGATCCTTGATAGCGGTTTGTATCCAGTTATTTATAAGCGAATTAAATTTTAGTTCCTGCCATAATACTTGTTGGTTTTTTACTAGTTAAGTAAAAGAACATGATCTGTCTTACTCGTAGCGGTCCTGCAGAGTCGCGAGTAGCAGAGCTCATACTTGACGTAGCGCCTCACTTAGGTATTAATTAGGGTGTCAAAACGTCAACAATGGCGCGAGTTTATTACGATGGAAAGCCCCTGTTGTTGTTGTTGTCGCTGTATTGATAATGATCAACAGTGTTCGTGGCGCGGACAATGCGTCGGCTGTCCCCACAAATTGGCAGCCGCAGCGGCCTGATTGCCTCTCTCCGCCATTTTACCTCTGAAATATAATACGAGATACCTTGCTGTATATTGCTTACGATCCAACGGTTTATTTTTCTCGTTTGAATATCAAATTCTAAACTACTTCTCCTATTTGCTTTAATTGTCAATTTCAATAATCAAAGGAGAATAGCAAACTACTACCAACCTAATATATTTATTCTGTAATAAATTTAGGAATTATGTTAGATGCTATTTTAACATGATTAAAAACGTTATCACGTAAAAGAAGATATAGAGGATATAAATATTTTGTAATAGTTATCTGTTTTAATATCAAATATTATATTTCTATATAATTTAGTACGAATAAAAATAAGGTAATCCTTGAGTTCCGTATCACTGCCTGTAGCATCTTGAACCTCAAACAGCTTTTTTTGTATCGTTTTGTTTGTTAACGATAACAAAGGATTAATCAACAGTGTTTTTTGCTTTAGTAAATAAAAATTGGATATTAAAGATTGTAGTCCCTTCGATTCTGAGAGAGGTGTGCGCATATATTAATCAATAATAAATAGTCCGAAACCGAGCTGGCGCGCTGGTTATTACATTAGGAGGTTTATGGTCGACAGCGAATTGGTCTCGGCCTCGGGCCATATCGGTTTACAACTGCGCGAGCCGCCCCGGGAGACCGCCCTCGTGATTTGATAACCAACGTCATCGTGTACCGAGCAAGCAAGTACTCAGCCCGCGTGTGTAAACTGTATTGTTTACACAATTACATGATGTTTATTTAACAAACTGTTTGCAAGCTAATATAAAATATGAACATGAAAAATATATTAAAAAAAAAACAGAGTTACGGTTTTCTTCGAAATTATTTCAGTTCATCGCAGTAGTTGTCCGTAAAATTGATTACCAGCATAAGCGGTCCGTTAATACCTTTTTACAACTGTGACCTTTGCACTAATGCAAACAAATTAAGGTTTCGCTGGGTCAGGCAGGCTAGTTTTTAAAGGTCGGTGTCTATTGATCGTTGGTACGTGGGTTCACGTATCAGGCGATATAAATGTTCAGCAGGTTAACGTGTACGTGACGCCGCACGCACGGGCGAGCACCGCCAGCCCCCGGCACACCGAGCGATTGCGGGCTAACGAGGCGCGCCCGTAGAACTGCTCTACGGCGCTGCGGCGCTACAGCGTTACGAGCTACAGAGCTACGGCGACGTAGCACTATGTTGACGTGCGCTGCGTACACGTACACGCAAATTTAATTACGCAGCTGCGAATTACGCTAATGGTGTACAGCAAGTTACACGATTATAACATGTCACGGTTAATGTAAGTAGAGACATGAATAGGCTAATATGAGGGGATCACCGCTGGAAGGGTGCTAAATTCAAATACTGTAACTCTCTATATAGATTTGTCATTAAATGGGTTACAGGGTTGTATTAGAATAATAAGACAATGTTACTATACTTTAATTTCCAGTAACAACGTGAAAAGTCATAAGACGAGTGGAATAAAGACGAACTTATTCTAATATGCAAATGTCCCGTCAAGTTTGACGACGCGACTCTGGCGGAGCTAGCTGTAATAACACTTTGCGAACTACTGGATGACTCCAGTGCCGCGGCGAGCGTGACCGCCCCGTACACAAACGCCTCTATGTATTTAAATGAACCGGAGAACATCCGTCCCTTTACTTAGACCCCGTGGTAAATTTGCAGGGGTTAGTTTGAAAGCTATCTTGAGCCAAGAAATAAGTAATAAAATAGGAAATGATGGAATTACACATAATCTATTATTTGCAATATACCGGAATTTACAAACAAGAATTTATAGGCCTGTATATGTGATTTTTGTGAGAGGCTTATGTCCAGCAGTCGACTTCTACTGGCTGATGATGATGTGTTACCTTGGTAAAGATTTGAATGTGAAAAATGAAAAGAGAAAAGCTTTTGGTTACTTAGATTAATATTACTCAAACAAGATTATACAAATTTACATCTATTAGGTTAAAGATTTTTTAATCATAAACTTGCTAGATATACAGCAGCATCTAATTCTGCTGCCAAGCAGGGACCCACAGTATTTAACCTTTTATGTCAAACGATGAGCGCAATATGGTGCTAGGTGAACATCCTGACTGGCGCCGGCATTGTTATGTTCAAGCTGTGGCCTGCTCTTTTTGTTGTCTCGATGCATAAAACACGCGGTAGAGTGAAAAATTTCTATTCTATTTAATTAGTAGGATACGGAGATGAATACCTTACGCAGGTGTTAACAGAACGAAAACCATTGATAGATAAATTTTTGTATAATTGAAATAGTAAAGAACAAAAAAAAAGACTGAGTCAGCAAATTTATTTTAAGCTTTAATGTTTAAATTTTTTTTTGTATATTTTGAATATAACATACAGAAAGATTACTCGTCATGGTGTGCAGTGTTTATAACAAAGATGTGAAGAATAAAGAAAAGATACAGAACGGCATTTCATCTCATCATTTCAAAGCTCCAAGTTTATAATTAGTTTTATGGAAGCTGTCTGTTTTGTTATCTTTTCTGTTGCATAGAATCGAATGGACGCCATCCTTAAATAAGATCCACATTAACAGTCGACAATAATCTCCAGGACCTGAACTGCGTCCGTGGGGGCGCGCTGTGGATGTACGAGTAGTTGGTTGACGCGCGCCGTGAGTTAGTGCTTTAATAATAAACACCGTGTCGATGTTTCAATATGTAATGGGTTCGAGTGGGGAAGGTTAATGACAGCAATAACGGCCCGGATCGGGAACGAATAAAAGGTGAAATTTATGTGGCGGAGGGCCCGAAATGCGGCCGCGCAATTAAAGCCCGCAGGGGGCCCGGGGGAGGGAACGCTGCGGGGATGTCGATACATTATTCACCTGTCATTCGTAAAGGTCAGCGCCTGTTAATGTAAAAATAGGTAGAAAGCTAGGAAAGATGCTCCTGTGTTGGACTAATACTTGACATCAATATCACATTGTCATGTAACATGACATGTCACAATGATGCTTTCCGAGTAGTCCGGTGCTGATATGTTGACAGCCAGAACTAGAGAATGCAGTTCGGACTGCAGATCGTAGCTAGTCAACCGGGTTCAAAAATTAATGACCGGATAGTGATTTTACGCGATGGTTGTCAATCGTCTTGAATGGAACATGATTTAACTGACCGGTCAAATCATTGCTAAACTCATCTACTGGTACTGCTTAAAGAAATTTGGTTTCATCGATATGTTTACATAGTAACTTACATAAAGATCTCCACATCAGTTGGTCTTGCGCTGCCCGAGACTTCACAGGCAGCATGATTTCCGTTACCGCCGGACGAAGGGGTCCATCGTTTGAAGGGGTTCATATAGCTGGATTTAGGCAATTTCTTACCACGCTGGCCTTATGCGGGTCGGTGGTATCCAGAGGCACATTTATTGACTGAAAGGGTGCACCACATAAAAGTGAAGTTGGCGTCGGTCCCGTGAGTTGTTGTCCGGGATCCTTTACACCCTTACACATTGTACATAATCCTATGAATGTCTTTATCACTTTTAGGAATTTCAATATAAAACACAGAAACATTTTAGTAACAATTTGATATTCATTGTGAAATATCGATAAAGTTCGGTAGCGCTTTTGACTGCGACTGTACCAACCCCATTGTAGAAAATGCTAATGATGTTCCCGACACCGACTTCATCGTTTAAAGGTTACGCAAATTTGAGTAATTCTCTGTTGTATTAGTAAACTGCCTCTTCACACAAACCTCGTTATTCGAGTATTGCATTTGCAATGGAGTAGCTACAGCCCACAGTTGCACTCGCGCCGGTGGTTTCATTGCGGCTGCCAGAAATTGGATGCCAACGATCGAGCCAAGAGGTGTTCCTTGCAGCGATACCTGTGCAGCAGTAAATCAACACATTATTGATTTATCGATACAATTTGCATTATTTGCAGTAACTTTAATGATGCTTAATCAAATAGTATAATTAAGTAACATTATTTTATCTTTATATATCGCATCCAATGATATATCTTCATCATCATCAGTCGGTCACACCTCTACTACTAGTCGTAGGGATCATACACAATCAAACACACACCATATAAAATGCCTCAACGAATTCATATCGTTTTAAAATATTACTTATACACGAGATAAATCTTTAAACTATTTTTAAATATCGGCCTCTCCCCTAGGTCGGGGCGAAGTCGTGTTACGAAGTTCAACTGCAAAACCGTATAAAAAACCGGAAATAATAGTGCATTAAAACCCTGAAGCAGAAACCATCCCGCCACAAAACAACCGGCGAAATAAATAACGTCCGTCCAGCACGTGCGCGAGATATGCCGGAAATCGTGCAAAAAAAAACACGCACTAACTACGTTATCCAACTTCCGCTCCACTTTGATCTGAACTCAAGTTGTTCTGCACTGCAGCACCAGCGGGGCGGGCTGTTCTCATTAAACAATGGCAACATAACGCAGCCTCCAATGCAAATTCATAGAAGCACCGTTTGTTATCGTTATCAAGTTGCGGCGGATATCGTAGCAGATGTAGCTGCAGTTTCTCAGTACTTACTAGCAACTTAATATTCAAACAAAAGATGAAATCAGTATTATCTGGCTATGTTCATCAGATGAGTTCACGTTGGTGGATAACCATAAAATTGAGATATACAAATTCTTAACATGACAACTAGTAGGTAGGCAGGTCTCTGCTTTTTTTTTATTTATTTTTTGCATTCCCTCTGCGTATTTCCGGTCAGGGTCTATCTGTACAGAATCACTTAGCATCTAATTATTTATTTATTACATTTTTGTTTTCCTACATACTCATCTTGCGTTCTCTCTTATCTTGCTTTCCATACTTATCTTTCATACTTTTGTTCTCAACCATACTCCATCCCAATTCCTTCTGCCATATCTCCCGCTCATGAAGACCGCCGCCGTTGTTCCTGAAACAAGCATTCCTTTGTCATATATTGTTGTCTTCTTCTTCATCGGCTATTATAATTTTGCTGAAGTCCAGGAATTTTTGGCGACTTACATCTTCACTGATCAGGGAGGCAATGGCTTCCTTGGTGAGCTGCCTGTTCAGCTCCACCTCCAAGTCCATTCGTCTCCTTCCATATAGGAGACAGGGAGTGACTATGTGCTCCACGGTCTGGTCCACCGCTGGGTCACAGAGGCACGCGGGACTCTCCTTGAGCTTGAACCTATGTAGGTACTTGGAGAATCCCCCGTGCCCAGTGAACATCTGGACCAAGACCGTATCGAGCTCCAATCGGCGAAAGGTCTGGTATGCTGAGGCGACGTCGGGAAAGAAAATCCTCGTTGTCAAAGCCGTCGTACCTTGCACGTACCTCCTGTTCCATTCGTCCAGCGTGTTCAGCCTGCGCTGACGCTTGACGAAGGAAACGGGGCAATCCTCGTACTCTGGTCTTCTTTTACACTTCAGGGCCGCTTCCTTGGCTAGTTGGTCCGCCCTTTCTTTTTCCTTCAGCCCCACGTACGCCTTCACCCAGAATAGCCTCACATTCATCCCTTTTGCCCACGCTTTTATAATATTCTCTTTCACACGGAGCGCCAGGGGGTGGAGGGTGTTAGATCTTGCGACTGTTTCAAGGGCGGACCTGGAGTCGCTAAGTACAGCGCATGACTGCGCCGATCCGCTGGCCGCGTACCCCGTCGCTGTTCTTAATGCCAGCAGCTCTGCCTGGTATACGGTACAGAAGTTGCTCAACTTGAGTTTCTTCGTCGCAATCTCTGCGGCGTTCCGCATTACGCTGAATGCCGCACCCACCTTGTAGTCGATGCGGCTGCCGTCGGTATAAATGGCCGAATCGGCAGCCGAAGTGGCAAGCTGGACCTCCTCAGCACTTTCCCCCAGGCAGGAGAACTCCACACCAACCTGTTCAGACGGGTGTGGTAGTCTCAAGTGGCTGACTGGAACCTCCAGCTCCTGGTCTCCTAGCACTTCCCGGGAGTGACCGTGCTTTATCTCAAATAAAGTGGCCGCTTCTTGGACCCGAAGGTCCGGAGGAGGCAGCCCGGCAAGTACTAGGGCCGAGTGCAACGATGCGGTTCGGTGAGTTCGCGCAATTTTCTGTTCGAAGCCACGCTGAACCGCATCGAGCTGCTTTCGGACCAGCAGCTTCTTAGCCGCCGGCGCCCATGCACTTGCTGCATACAGAATGATCGGCTCCAACACCGCCAGATACATCGCTCTGATCACTTCCGAGTTCAACCCCCACGATACTTTTGCGGCTCGGCAGGTCTCTGTTGCCGGAGATCGTCTAGGTAGGTACCACCGCAGTGCCTATTGCAGTCGACAAACAGTAGTGTACAAACTTTACTCTGTTGCGGTTTGAAGCGCGCTGTGACTAATAAAATTACTGGGGTAACGAGACAACATCTTATGTCACGAGGCGACTGGCACGACGTGGTGCAGTGTATGACCCTATCTAGCACCACGTTGTTGTGGGTAGGCGTATCACTTAACATCTGGCGAACGTCCCGCTCGTCATCATCTCGTTGGAATATCCTTCAGTTGGACAAATAAAGATGGTTACGATTTTACTTACAACACTCACACACTTAACACTGAAATGCACTGCAATTCTCTAGAAATTATTCAACATCAGCGATCCTCGCGCAACCTGCTGACGTTTGCTCAGTGTTACCATATTAGTAATGTTACTAGTTTATCACTAACGAAGGTAGCATTGCCAGCGTAGAATATAGTATTTTATTATTTACTGATAAAGTTAATAATAACTTTGAACAGTAATTAATGCCAAGCTATCGCGTGTACATTTCCATGCGCTTATTACTGTTAACGTGATAAGCTGGATGTGGTTGCGGGGGCGGCGACTGGTCGGCCATCGCCAACGTCGACAGCTGGGCGTGGAGCAAATCAAATCATGAGTTACTCAACATCTTCGCTTAATGGATGTATGGCTGAACATTGCCATTTGTCTGGCGGATGTAGCCGGGTGCGTCCTCTCGCGTGTCGGGTTTGATTAAATCCGCCGCGCGCCCCGCCCCGGCCCGACCCTTTTGTTTATGACGCTTTACTGTCCCCGAGTACAGGATACTTTTGTTTACTTCATTCTGGTAATCACACTTAAATCTATACGAGTAATTTTGTTGGCATAGTTTAAGTAAACTTTTTCGTTAAGTCATCATACAACTTTACAGTTAAATATCAGCGAAACCTTTTGAACATAAATTGATAATAATAGTAGTTCTTATTAGTAATCAATTATGTTCAAAATGTGGTCCAAATCAAATTACATCCAAATCGTTTGTGTTCCGAACATTTCTACCACAAAAAGCAGTGTGCATTACTACGTTCCGGTTTGAAAGCTGTTTATCTAGTCAGATTACTTGAGTAACGGCCATTGACGTCTTATGTTTCAACGCGACGAACACAATGCAGTGTAGTGTATGTCATCCTAACTAACGCCACATCTATCATGGGCGGACGTATCCTTTACTATCAAGTGAACGTCTTCTTCGTCTCGTCAAATAGTAAAATAAAATTAAATCTTTTATTTTACTAATTAAACTCGGGATATCGCTAATCAATATCATAAAGCGGTAAGTTAAGTCTAAGTATTCCTATTTAATATTTTTTAGTTTATTGCGGAAACGGAAACTTAAATCTATTCGTAAAGAGACCGTGGATCGTATGTATTAATAATGAAGTACCTGTGTATGTTTGTATGTGACAGTAAGTGACCAATGCTGCGCTCTTTGAAAGTTTATGCGACAGGAGTTCAGAGGGCGGCGCGACCTCTGTAGAGGCTGTACATGCTCGGCCGGGTACATATCGGACCGTTCGTCGTCAGAATATACACCGCAATGTATACAAGTAAATGCTTTTAATAGGGGTAGTTGTGGAGCGGTACGTAGAGGGTAGGACGGGCACCGCGCCGCGCACGGGGCAGTAAATGTGAATCCACTGTGGAAACGTAAATTCCGCTTCGTTTTAAAGCCTTCTAAAAGATAGCTTTTAGATGATTGCAATGTTTTTAGATTCATGATTAAAGAACGATACGAACGGCGGGGGCGAGCGGGAAACAAGTTTCTATTAAGTAATTTCATCTTCAATATAGATTTATTAAAGGCCATAAGCTGTAGAGCATGGAAGGCATATTTAACATAAATAATATTACCTCTTCCGTAATAAAGTTACGGCACAACAAGTTATTCAAAATTATGACTGTCTGCGATTTGTACCTAGTACCTTGATATAAGGGAAAAAGGGGTCTAAGTGGTGTGTGAGAGAGACTTATGTCCAGCAGTGGACTGCCACAGGATAATGACGATCTTAATATAGATTGTGATATCAGTATTCACATTTTCGCTGTTTACCCAATTTGGATGATCTAACGATGCTCAGCATGGCAGCCTTTTAAAAAAGGTGTGGATGATAAACTAACAAAGCGTTTTGTGGCTAAAACGTGAAAGTGGTAAAAACTATGCGAGTGTTATAAGAATGTTAATCTTTCCTAATGTTGCCATTTGAATGCGAAGTATTTGTAGGGGGAGTTTTTAATATCATCCATAGGAGAGTACATCGTCAAGTTGACATCGCGTAAGTCGTATGGAAACTTGTGACAGCCGCAAATAATTACAGTCCCGGGGTTGAAGCCGGGGCGGAGCCGTAATCAATCTCTCGCACTTCACTGTTCTGACTAATAGAAGTAGATGAGGCAAAAACTTGAAGCCTGCACAGTGACGTGGAGAACGAGGGAGAGTTAAGCAGTTCTACAATACACTGACATTTGACATTTTACAATAGTGTCGTTTAAAAAAACATTCACCACTTCCGTGTCTTATGTTTTTATCAACAACACTAGAATCTGTGGAAGGAAATTCACTATTCATACATCAAAACTTATTTGTTTATTGAGGTAATTATTTAAAACATATAAAATAACGTTATTCAGTGTTACCACATGCGAAATGTTGCCGATTTTTAATTACCGAGGGTAGTGTTACTTAAAACATAAGATATTTTATTACGTTTTTATACCGCTAACAGGTTAATACTAAAAAATGATGTGACAGTGAGCAGTGGCAGTACCGTTCGGACGTTTCCGCATTAAGAAATTTCATAGAACTGGTTATCCTTCTACATTGAATATAAAGAGTCGAATATCGATACTCGGGGAGTAAGGGCGTAATACCCTTGGGCAATAACACGTCCAGATGGAGCAGGACGCCGCCCCTGGCATACGTACGTGGAATCAGCATTTGTTTTTGCGTATACAATTGAAACTGTAAGTTACGAGAACCTTTGTTCCGGTTTATTAACTTTACGGTACCTCCTGTCCTTAAATTACCATCAGATACAAGCTGGCAAATATAATTAAGTTTTACAATAATTTAGTTGAAATATTAAAATGTTTTAATAAAGTCATATGTGATACTAAAACGCTGGTGGTCATTCGTACAAGAGACCGCATAAGTTAACACTACTCCAGTGTCCCGTTCTGCGTGAGCAACTTCACTGTACTCCAGTCTTAGTTACCATCATCTGAAACTGAATTTGTATATTAATGTATTATGGATAAAACTTGTAAAGAGTTATTGAAAATATATAAATTAAACTTTTACTAGCCGGGCATCATGTTACATTTACGTTTTCAGTTATATTTTGGTTTTTACACAAACTGAAAGATTAATAAAAAGTTCAACTTGTTTGCGGATAGTGTGCGCCGAGTACTCTCTCCGTAGATTGAGAGTTATCAAGTAAGACAAACTTTCCCCTCTTATTTCTATAACAATAATGTACTCCGAGTGGGTCCTCGCGCCGGAGGAGGGCTCCAGCTTGGCCGGAACACTCCGCACCAGACAAAACAGATAGAGCACAAACAACTTGACATTGTTGATAGTGCTTGCTGCAGACAACTTATTGTTCTGCACTATTTATTCACTTACTAAAATGCAATAACTTTATTTCGCTTAGGTTACACACTATTCTTTATTTTATACATATATGTAAGATGTAAATTGTTTGTGAATTTCCTTTTGAAACTTTATTTATACGAAGATACATATATTTTTATGTAATTAAGCGATGAGACAAGCGGGACGTTCACCTGATGGTAAGTGATACGCCCGCCCACAACAACGTGGCGTTAGTTAAGATGGTATGCACTGCGCCACATTGCACACGTCGCGGTCACATAAGATATTGAGTCTGGTTACCCCAGTAATTATACTAGCTACAGCGCCTTTAGAATGGGGACACAGTACTGTGTGTCGGCTGCAACATGCGCCGTGCTGGTACCTACCCAGACGGTCTCCGGGAACAGAGACGCTACCACCAGTACGACATTGTTTGTCACAAATAATGTACCTTTCATTAACTGCTTTGTTTTAATAAAGTCAGAATACCAGATGTATGCAAAGATACAAGATACAAGGGGGCGCAAAAATAACCTTCCGATGTTTTTTGGCTGTAATGTAAAAAAAAAATTAAAAACTTTGATTCTTCTTGTAGATTATTTTTATTTGGTCTTTTAATTTTTTTACATAAAAGCAAAATTTATAGCATTTTCTGATAGAAGGATTACTTTTGCGCCACCCTGTATATATATAACTAGTCTGGTCATAAATATATATATATATATATATAAAAGAAGAAAGGTATATGATAATAAAATATATACGGAGAGGACAACACCCACAAGGTTGCGTTAAGTAACATTAAACATAAATGTTTGCAATGTAATCTATTGAGCTTAATTTGCTTAAACGGAGTATGCTAAGGTTTAAAGTTAGGAAATAATCATCAGAAACAATACATGTTTCGAGCAGAACAGGTTGTGGAGATCCTCCCCCATATCGCACTCGTCACAGGGATGAATTATACAATTGTTCCATCCCGGACGAGAGAAAACTTCGTAAAAGATAGGCGTAGGCTTTAATAGTACTACAATAGTAAATATTATGTCGGTATTACCAAACTAGTGAAATTACTGAAGTAACAAGACATACAACATCACAACGTCTTCGTCATCTCGGCTAATTTCGCTCTGTAGTATATCTGTTTATCTGGCTAAGATTGTCTGTCAGAACATTTGTCTTCCCCGTCTGTGAGGCGGAAGCTGTAGGCAGCATTGTACATTTAACTTAAACCGGAGTGAAGAGGACTTCTCGCGGATACGGAGTCCGTATTCACAGTTTTCACAATTAAGTCGCGGATTTTGCCCCCCATCCTTTCTGCCTCGGTAAGGAATGCCGGGATAAATGCGGAGCTAATCCTATCCAATCCCTCCCGGTCGGAACTGTTCGCCTCTCAGGGCCCCCGCAGACGTGCGACCTTTGTACTTAGGCTTCTCGCGCACTTAAACGCTAGAGAACAATGGTCTGCGGGACATCTTGTGATTTAGTGGCCCGTTAGTATTCTCCGGCGAGGACGGAGCCTTTACAAGTCTGCTTCTAGTTTTACTACTGCTTCAAATATACTAAAATCCCTAAACTGCACATGAGGTCACTACTGAGTTGTTTACAAAAATATACGTTGGTTAATAATGCCAAAGAAATTAATTAATTAAATATATTGTATGAGGTCTTTACATATGAAATTGAATGTGAATATGAATACAATTGTTTTTTGTAAAACGTATTTAATTAATCAAAGTATGCACCGCGTTGTTATCTATGCACTTTTGTCATCTCATAGGTAGTTCATTGATACCTTTACTTAAACAACTATGGGGGGCGAGAATCAATAAACTCTTTGAAGGCGGTTTGGACTGCCGCATCGGAGTTGAATTTTTTTCCTTGTAAGAAGTTGTCCAAATTCAGGAAAAAATGGTAATCTGTTGGGGCATAGTCCGGAGAGTAGGGTGGATGTCACAGACATTCCAATTGTAGCTCATCTAACTTAGTGGTTGTTCGTTGTGCAGTGTGTGGTGGTGGTGTTGCGTTGTCGTGAAGCAGCAGTGGCCTAGAGCGATTGCCCAATTTCGGTTGTTTAGCAGCTAGTTCTTCCTTCGTGGTCTATAGATGCAGACAATAGATATCTGCTGCAATGGTTTGGCCAGATTTTAGTAAGCTGCAGTGAACGACACCGGCACTAGTCCACCAAACACTCACAAGTAACTTTTTCCGAGTCAATTTTAGTGTAGGGCAGGATTTGGCTGGGTCTCCAGGGTTCAGCCATTGCGACGAACGCTTCCGATTATCGTACACTATTCACTTTTCATCACAAGTAATGATTCAATTTAAAATCCCTTCATCATTGTGTCGATTGAGCAAAGTAACACTGGACCCTCTTCCAGAATAGCTTTTAATTCTTCATTTTTCACTTTGGTCTTTGGCGGTCCACGGGGTTGGTTCTGAAGGTCGAAATTTCTAGAATGAAAACATTGAAACTAAAAACGTACCGTGCTGTCGTTTGCTACACCAGCGCTGTACACATCATTAATGCTTCGAGCTGTTCCTGCAGTAAATATACCGATATTTCATGTTTTCCATTGTGCGGCAATAAGCGAGGCCAATGAAAAGAATAATGAGTAAAAAACAAATGAATGACTCTTTCCAAAACTCAAACGTAGCAGCTAAATGAATTTATAAATTTGAATTTGGAATACTTAACCAAACAGGAGATATTCCAGACCAAAGTGGTGAGTGCGATAAAACGCTAAGTTCATACGTAAGTAGCTAATGTATTAACTAATTAAAATACCACAAAATATTTACAACGGTCCCAAACCCACCGCCAAGTTAATACTTTATTAAGAAACCTGCTCAGTGTCGGCTCTCAAGACGCTCTGCCTCCGAGTGCGGGCCTCCGAACTCTGTAATCCGGAGGAGTGGTTTAATTGAATGTATGGGTTGCCTTTAAGGCGATTATGGCTGAGCTGTTTTATTTGTGCATTGTCGGGATTCGAGGGCTCCCGCGCTAAGCGCCGGTCTTAGTGAATATCTGGCTAAGCTAAGTGAATAACTTTGTTTGCAAATGTGACCCTCGCACGGGCTTCGGACTGCCATTAACAAATATTTTTGTTATTATTCATTACACTGAGGCTGTGATATCGTATCGTATACGGTATCTATCGCTCTAAGCTTGTGTGTGACTTCCGCTTATGAAAAGAGGTGTTTATTAACATATAAACTTTGGGTTGAGAAGGCGGATTGTAAAGCTTCCGAATAATCTTAATATGACTACCGCTACCGCTCTGCCAGGGATATAACGACAATGCAAAAAAACCTTGCCCCATTAGCTAAATACTCACTGAGAATATTTTTCTATAGTGATCCCTCACATCGGATCTACGGTTAAGCAGTAGAGTCCAAATAAATTAGAAAATAATAATTGTACACTTGAAGTCTCGCATTGCCGATATCTAAAGAGATCCAGTGAATGGATACAATTGTGTACTCCGTAATGACTTGTTCAGCTAAATCAACGTACACAAAGATGTACGATCCTTATAAGGATTTGCGCTATGATAAACGATAACGTGATTACGATCACTCTGTTAAGAGTGATACCGATTAAGAAGAAGAAGAAACGATAGCGTGATCTATTGTTACAGGTGTCGCCATCTGCTGGGTTGTTTGATAACTTCTTGTTACTACACCAAAAATTCTGTTTATAGACAATGTTTACATAGATATTTTGAATCATAGTGAGTAATAGATTTTAAATAATAAGAGAAAGTACAAAGTACAGCAAGAAAATGTAGTGTACCTAAAATCTAGGGTCAGAATTATCTCGCCAATTCACATTGTTAAGGTTGTGATTGTTGGTAGACAAATATCATTTTGACTGGCAGGAAGTAGCATTGAAAACGTCGTTGCCGACAGCGTGCTTGTTTCTAGACCTCGACTTTGTCGTTTAAGGATATATAAAGAACCCCCAAATTGTGTCCTGCTGAGTCTTTTTGGCTCATAGTCTTAATATTAACGCCACCATAAAAATAGCACTTCAATCAATCAGCCCGCACATCCGCATCAAAACATAAATAACCGTAGATGTATCCTCAACTCCTGGCTGCACCGCCCCCAGCGACGCGGCCCTGGCCCCACTTCCGCAGATAACAAGTTATCGTTCCACTAGAAGTCTCCCGACAAAATAAAACTTGTCACCTGGCGCGGGCTGACAAGATTTACAACTTGAGGGTGGGCCTGCGGGTAGATAACGAACTCACAAATTTTCTGACGGTAACCATGGTGAGATTTATGTTGAAACGCTGGATGTGCAGCCTCCCAGTCGTGTGCTGTGATGGATGATATGGTTTCCTAATGCTATTGTTTATTTCACGAGGTTTTTATGGTGGTCACGACGACTGCGATAACACAATGAAAACTTGCGATCAAATCAAATTTGTCTACTTACTGAAGATAAAGTAATTAAGAAGAAAATTATTTCTATGAACAGACGGAACTAATTATATTTAATGATGACTAAATTACACATTTCCGGTCTACCAAATAATATGAAAAAACTCTTAAACGAAAATATATACTTACGGTCGGTCTTGAACTATTGCAGCCGCCAAAGAGTAGTGTGCAAACGTTACTATTTTCCGGTTTGAAGGACGCAGTAGCCAATGTCAATAATTACTAGAGCAAAGAGACTCAACATCTTACGTCGGAGGCGAGGAGCGCAATGTAGTCGATACTGGAGTAGTGTGTATCATTCTAATTAGTGCCAAGCTGTTGTGGGCATGCGTGGCACTTACAATCAGGTGACCGTCGCGCTCGTCTAGTCACTTAATTGAATAAAAAAGACACCAAATCTCTTTAAAACAAATAAGTTGATGCTTGATTAAGATCCTACCTAGTGTTAAATGATGATGTAGTCGATACTGGTGAACCTTACCATCTTAGTGACAGGCTGTCTCTTACTCTCTTCTTGAAGAAACCAGCACTTTATGACATTTATATTTAATTTGTACAGTAAGAAACATTTGCATGTTCGTCCGCGTTGCAAGAAGCAAGTAATATGTGTGACGAATAAAAAATAAGTTTATAGATAGCTAAAACGGGGGGGGATGGTTTCCTACTTGTTACATTAAACCAACGAGGCTGCAGAGATATTATTGAGGCGCAAACTTACAAAGTATACAATAAATCCTAACGTTACCTGACTTGTGGCGTGCCGAAGAGGACCTATTAGGTTGAGTGCCAAAGTGGATAAGAGCAAGGTGGTGCTGTAGCGAGCTCTAAGCAACGCCTCAACGCAAGCAGACGTATGACTTGAGACCAGATGAAGATCATTGATGAGTCTTTGTTACAGAACCACCGACTGTCATCTGGTCTTAACGGTTTCAATATAACAATTTGGATACAATCGCAGTCTTTTTTGCTTCATTTGCTTTTATATATTATTCTTCGAAAAGAAATATTTAAAAATTCCATCACCCCAATTCACTTCTACGTGGTCCGGCTGACCAGATGACCAAAACATTTCCAACCGCTGAAAATCAAATTCCTCATTCGAGCGCCCTCCAACAACACTTACCCTTTATATTACAGTATAGAGCAATTTACCGCCACACACCGCCACCCCACAAGTCGCCCTCCAATTTATTGAACTCGTCTATCTTCCACCCCAAAAAAGGACGTTAAGATGCCGTCAGATCCTGCGCTCCGCTCGGAATATAAAGAGCTGATATCTCTGGGAACTGTTAACGCGCGTTCAGTTTGTGCACAAACACACTACTTCCGAATATGTCTTGTTGCGTGTCAGGAAGAGGGTGTAAATTTGCATTTTATTATAAATGTATCAATAACAGAGCTCTGACATCTAACGGTGAATCTGTACTAATAACTTTTGTATTAATTACAAATAAACAAAATTAATTAATTTTATATCAAATGGAAATTTGTTCCATACTCGTACATTATACACATATTTATTATTTACTCTTAAGTCCTTAACTTTGGGTCGTCGCTAATCGCTTTCAAAAAACGTAAAAACGCTTTTTTTATCAAATAATATAATTTGTTAGAACAGCTCCGTGAAGATAGAGCTGGTGTCCGAGGAGTGCGGCAATCGTCTTATAGATGTATATGTCCGACTCGCTTGAGAAGTAACCGACTGAAACTGGCAAGATTTAGATAAAAGCGGACGCGAGGAGGTCTTTAGCATCTTCTCGGGGCCGTTTTGATGCGGGGTTAGTTCATCGGGAGGAAGTACAGGGCTTAGCGTCGTATCTTTCTCTTGACTTAAAACAAATTTTTTAATAACTTGAAGCAACGTGAAGAAAATTTAAAAAGGGTGAGTGAGTAAGTAAAAATAAATGTTTCTGTTGCACTATTCTAACTGTGGACACGATTATATTAAAAACAGTTCATCCGGTTCATCATGTGGTAGATGATATACATGTTTATATCAATGAGATGATAAGATATAACGGAACTGTTCATCATCACATAACGGTCCCATTATGTGGTCCGACGATTTGGTGAAAGTTGCGGGAGGTAGCTGGATGCGGGCAGCGCAGGATCGATTGATGTAGGGATCTTTGTGGCAGGTCTATGTCCAGCTGTGTACTTCTATCAGTTCATGATAATGATATACAACAAGCTATAGCATACAATTTATGCTAATAGACGTCTACACGGAGTTCATGTGAAGTATTTCTATATTCATCACAATAAGTCACTAACATGCCCTTACTTGCTGTAGAAATTTATGAAAGCTGTCACCGATTCTACCCGGGGTGGTCATTACTTAACTTCCAGTGACAATGGCGCGGGGCGCGGTATATTTTTTCGAATAACCTTGTGGTTTGATAGATTTATTAAATGCATAGTGCTGGTAAAATATTTGGATGCTCATTGTGCCTGCCGCACAATTTGCTCTCGTCAAATCATCCATCGCCGCGCTTGCTTATTATCCCGCACAAAGCTGGCGGAGGCTCAGCGCCAAGTGGATCCGTTATTCATTCTTACATCTTCTATAATTTTCTGAAGCGTTCGCTCGTTGTTCCCTTATTATGACTTTCTTTTGTTCGATTTCATTTTCGATTGTGGAATACATCATTTCTTAGCGTTCACGGCGGCCAACGAATTTAAGGTCATAATTTGACCACAAATAGCCAACGACAACAACTCCTTTAAGATAAGTAGTTAGATACGTAATATGTTAAGTCCGGCTGTCGCCAAGTTTTCAACAGCTACAGCGACATTCACACTGCAGCAAAGTAGTCCGCTAATAAAATGAATGCAGGGAATGAACGCAGTGTGATGCCACTTGATTTGAACACGCTGTGCACCTCAAAGCAGTAACTCACCGGCGCGATAAACAAAGGCCAATACAACCGAAGCACAAAAACAAACATTAGGGCGGAAGCACAATGCGGGCGAGTGGCGGGCTGGGGGTTGGCGGGGTGCGCTTTGTTGCCGGTCGCCGGCTATTGATAACGTTTTTATTTGCTGCTTTAATGGCGCTAAATTGGATGTTTGATCCCGCAATGAACGTGTTACAACGGATCTAGACACCTGTATCCGTTGAGGAAATATGAGACAATTAAATTCGTTTTTAACCCCTCGCACAAAAAGAGAAGTGTCACAAATCACAGCGCTTTTGTTTATGTATATGATAAACGTTTTTAGACCGGTGAGTTTTACCGAAGTAGCGTTACTTGCGCTCCAGTAACAATTGTCTCTTTTTATATATTATTAATGCTGGGATTACTTTATGTTTTCATTATATTGTAAGTTGAACACTTAGATGAACTATTTATGTAAACACCCAGTTTCGTGGCAGACAGAAGTGAAGATCTAAAAGAGTATAGTCACCATAGTTCATCGTAAATAACAGTATATGGAACTAGTTGCCTGGTCCCCGGTCGCGGCCTGGCGCCCTGCCCGAACCCGGATAATGCGGAGTTATAAATTAATGACATCAGATCCAATGACAATGGACCGTGAATTACACACTCTTTTACACAAAGCTTCAATTTACTACCACGAGGTACTGTATAAACGTCCACTTTTTAAACTACAAGTCGGCATTGTCTCTGATTACTGCACAAAATTGTTATAAAGTATCGAGATAATGCGTTTTGTGATGCTGGCTGATCGCACACAAAGAGTACACCATGTAAAAAAGGGGGACGCGAACAAACATCGCGCTTCACAATAAGCCAATACTGAAAAGAGATTTCGGGTTCCCAGATTAAGGGTCAGGGTGCTTTTGTTGGTGCTCATTGTGCATTCGAGGCGAGCCCGCGCTCTGTGGAGATGTCAGCCGCACTCCCTTATTGTCGCAGAGAACATTAACCTTTTTTTACATCATTCCTCAAATTTTCCTAAAAATTAAGGTAGATGTGGAACTGAAGCAAACTTAACGACGTTTATTAACTGTTTGTGTCTTCGGAATGTATTTTAATTAGACAACTATAACACTTAACTGCATTTATAATTAGTACGTTTCCGCTTAAGGTTCAAACGTTTGATCTCATTTAACGTTGTTCGTTGTTTGCTGGTAACCGAAGGGTTAACCATTACTCAATCATACACGTGATAGTTTCCCACGTGATACGTTGGCTCACAAAATTATTTATCAGATTTTTTTCAATACATTAAACAGAATACAGAGTTACGGTGTAATATGCTCATAATACAATCTAGGCACTATCTCATGAAGAAATGTATTAGAAGTATATCGGAAAAGGAAGTATCCGCTGTTGAGGTTATGGAAAAATAAATCAATACTGCGTTTGAATAAAGTTTGATCTTGAATGTGTTACAGTCCGCAATCCGGACCCCTCCCAGCCGAGTGTGAACTGAGATATTTATATCCCGCGACCCATTTGCTAGGAAGGCGCATTATGACGCAGTGCACATAAAATCTGAAACGATTTCCTCTGCATTATTGTTTGATGTAAATACGGCAGTAACTATATTATAATATATTATACGAGAGAAGTAAGGATGATAGCAGAAATGACATGCGTTTAATATGTCGCTTGTAAGGATATTTACATATCACCACATTGCGCTGGTCACACAAACGTACAGTAAGTATTCTCGTTACCTTAGTTAAAAGCTAAAACAGCCCTCATAGTGCATTACGGTGATATTCTAATACTACTATTTATCGATAAGTATAAACACTACATTGAATCAAACTCTAACGAATTATAAAACATAAACATACTAACAGGAAATACTTGTTTTCAGATACATACATTAGGTTTATAACTTATCCTACATACTAACATGAGAGACAGTTTTCATGTGTAAAGTGGCTGAAGATTTATAAACCGGGAGAAGTGAAACAAATTACACGTGTCTTGTTAAAGCTCTACTAAGTAATATATAATATTATACTTAGTAATGAGATTATAAGTTACTATTGAAGTAAATATAAAATGATACCTCAATGTAATGTAGTTGAAGCTACAATCAATTTGGTGGAAATTGTAGCGATCGTTATGTGTGCAAGGCGACAGCAATAAACAAAGGGGATCCGAAACTGCGCCGCCGGGGCCTCGAGCTGCGCCATTAAGCTATTGGCGCTTTTATTGCATTTAAAATATACCCAATGATTATAAAACGTTCGGCTGCAGCGAGCGCAGCGGACGCAGGCGCGTGGAGTGATAAAGGACACGGCGGCGGCGTGTTTGCGCGCGCCCCGGATGCTGGATTTTATCAATGAAACGTTCGCCTGAAAATATTTGCAGGTGATACCGAGCCGTGTGCGCCGGCATGCCGGCAGTGGCTCAAGCCACGAGCGGAAGTGATCACGAGTTTTATCAGATCCGTACTATAAACTATTTACAACTAAGTAATAATGAATATCTGATTTGTTAAAATATTAAAGTACATAACCGGAAATTGCTTTCAATTCAAGTTACGATTACTTCTTACTTATTTGTAAAGTAATGATTATTTTAAGATATATCATTCCTTTATTCAATAAATATACTGCACTTCTGACGTTTGCATGTGGACTAGGATATTTTTTAACATAGGTAGCTTCCAAGATAGCTAGCCAAGTGCGGGTTGGCTGATGACAAATATTCTCGAATAGTCATTTCCCACCACGCTGGCCCATTGCGGCTTGATGGGAGCTAGAGGCTTGGTTGTTGATTAAAAGGTTACACCACGAGCAGGTGTGATTGGCCTGGGTCTCGTGATTATATATTCACTTGACAGAAAAGTTACAGATTTTTATGACATGAATTCACGAGTTAAGGAGCTCCATTGCTATTTACTGAAACTTTACCTTAAATTCATTTATATTTAATAATTCGCAATAAATTTACAAATTATGTGTATTATGAGGAAGCGAGAGAGGTGTGCCAGGATCGTAGCCAGTGGAGAGAGGTGATCTCTGCCTAGCCCACTGGAACGGGCGTGTTATATACATATATGTATAAATTATAACAGTAGTTACTAATATTTGGACGACGTGGCCCCTCTCTATCGGCCTTATATAAAGGCTGAAAGTCATCCAAAGCGCAATGGAGAGAGCTATGCTCGGAGTTTCCCTGCGTGATCGAATCAGAAATGTGGAGATCCGCAGACGAGCCAGGATCACCAACAAATTGTTAGATTTGAGTAGCAGTGGGCAGGGTACATTACTTGAAGGACCGACGGCCGATGGGGCAGTAAGGTCCTCGAGTGGCCCCTACGTACCGGTACACGTAGTGTTGGGACCCCTCCCACAAGATGGACCAACAATTTGATGAGAATCGCGGTAACCCACTGGATGCGAGCAACGCGGGGCAGATCGACGTGGATATCTTTGGGGGAGGCCTAGGTCCAGCTGTGAACGTCTATCGTTTGATGACGATACTAATATTATTTATTTCGTAAGAGTTTGTATAGGAGTAAATGAATGATGGGTATCAAAGCGATCATATGGAGCTATGCACACGGCTGCAGTGCGGTGGTTACGGCTGCATATAATTTTGTTGTGATGGTATAAGGGAAAATAGTAAAGTACGCGTTCATTTAACTGATTGGAGAGTTGTCAATACTACGAGTACATGCACCCCGCCGCTTGGACCGGCAGCGCGCAGCCCGCAGCCCGCGGCGCGGGCAGAGACGCGGGTAGGGGCGCGGGTAGGGGCGCGGGTAGGGGCGCGCGCCCGCTCGCGAACAAAAATAGTAATCGCAATTCGATAAAACCGAAATGAAACTCGCCGATTGCTTTATAACATTAATTGAATTTTTAATTCGTTTTATTTTTACATCCGGTTAATTTGCGAAAACATATCTACAGTATTTTTTTAACTACAATTGACTGATATGTAGTCTCGGCTTGTTGTGTGATATTATGAAAATAAGCGATAAGTCATACTTTCGATAGCGTATCTAAGGATGTTCGCGCACGGTACACAACAGCTCCGCAATCAATTTTTTTTTAAATATCCTCTAAAGGTAAAAAGTACTTATGTATATTCTATTAAAAAGCTATACTTATAACTATAACGTGACAGTGTTATTTCATTCGCGAGATGTAATCTCAGTGAAAAAACTCATTATTATAGTGTACGTAATAAGTGTCGTTTGTAACTACCCTTTGCCATATTTGGTAATAATTGTGCCGGTACTTGTGATGAGTTTTTTACGATTAAATCTGTCTTAAGTTGAAACTCTTTAATATGTCTGGAAAGAAAACGAGCATGAAGTGTGGTGGTTGTTGAAACGTCATTGAATCTAGACTTTGTCTGCACTGTGGTCTGTGTGAAAAGTACTTTGACCTCAAGTGTGCAAATGTGTCAGAGCAACGTTTTATGAATACGATGAATACAGATTACGAAGCGGCATGGAAACGCTCGTCATGTAGATATAAACAAGCATCACACTTCCGGCTCCATTTCACACAATCCATCTAAAGCGAGTGATGAGCGCCGTGGTGCCGCGGCATCTAACTTTGACTTGATGAATTCATCACCCGAGGCGGAATCCGACAGTGCGGATCTTAAGACGCTCATCGCAGAGGAACACGCGGGCAGCTGGAATTGCTAAACGCCTCCATCTCTCAGCTTACGGCGCGAGTGGATGTCTGCTGGAGCTGCATTGACAAGTTGTGCATTCGCATGACTTACGAGGAAGTTGTGTTAAAGACCAACGTCAAACTTCGCCTCCTGAAAGCTCTCTTTTAAATATCATTGAACGGCTGAAAGCTGACTTGAATGATCGCGACCAGTACCAGTTGCAAAATAATATCGAGATATCTTGCGTTCCCGAGACAAAAGGGGAAAATATTTTGCACACGCTAATGACATTAGGAGGTAAATTGGACGTGAATCTATTGGAACAAGTTGTCGTAAGCGCCGTAAGAGTAGACGGAGCGCAAGACCGCGCGGGCGAGAGCCGGTCAGCTCGAGCTGACCCGCGGCTTCTTGTGCTGAGATAGACACGCCGCTCAATAAAGGAAACATTACTTTAAGCCGCGCGAGTAAGACGTGGGGCTACAACCCAGGGTCTGGAACTGCCCAGGCCGCATCAGCGTTTTTACATTTTTCAAACACTATATAAATAATAGTATAGGCAATTCTAAAATTCTCTGGAAAAATTAAAAAAGAAACGTTTTACTAGATTTTAATAAAGATGCCTATCTGCAGGGTATATTATGTGACCCCGAATTAATAAATAGGCACTTTATAATGAACCAGGTAGGTGTGGTGTTGAGTTATCGGAGCTCACATTTTGCGAATTGAATAAGCATAATGTTTTGTATTCTTTCAAACTAAACCCAGTCAACGACAGTGTAATATATAAAATAAAAAAAGAGATAAAATCAAACAGTGAGGGATCTGATGGTATTACGTTAGACATGCTACTTTTATTATTACCTCGTACGTTACATATACTTACTAAAATCTTTAACAAGTCTATAACAAGCAGCTCATGTCCTGACTCATGGGAAAAGTCAATTGTCAGGCCATTGCCCAAGTCACAAAACCGACAGATTGTGAAATGTTAAGACCTGTGGATATTGGTCCCTGTATTTCTAAAATAAGACCACCGACAGTCTACCTACAATTCAATCAGGTTTCAAAAAGTCAAGAAGTACCTCAATGGCTCTGCTGGACGTATTTGATAACATTTTATGTCATCAGCATTCTGGCTGGAGTTTTGTGTTATTAACCCTGCTTGATTTTTCCCGCGCATTTGATACCATAAACACAACTCTGCTCTACTCTAAATTAAATTATTATGGCTTTGATATATCAGTAGTTAAATGGTTCAATAGTAATTTACAAAATCGGACACAGATGGTAGAATTAGGAAAAAATGCTGGCGAAAAAGTTGTCATCAGTACAACCCGTCGTCAGAGGTGTACCACAAGGATCTAATCTTGGACCATGAATATTCATTTTGTACAATACTGACCTCATTTCTACCATTAAACACACATCTATACACTATTATGCTGATGACATTCAAGCTTATATATCTTTTAAACCCGAAGATATTAGCGTCTCAGCTATGAATGCAGTGATGTTACGTCGCTATAACCATATACTAAACTTAACCCAAATTCCGTCCACTACGTAACCATGGAACCCAAGTAAGGTCTTACATTTTTCAACATATCACTTATTGTAAAGATATTTTCTAATAATACTACCGTTACTTCTTTAGCAAGCAGATGTTTTGTTTACTCGTCACCACAACAATAGTTTTTCCCATCGCCGATTTTGTGCAAATGTTCCGCACCGTAAGCTGCGTTCCCACGGCCAGGTCGTAGCACTTACTATCTTCGAACGTGAAATATTATTCAAGTCACTGTTATTCTTCAAAATTAATTTTCGATGTTTTTGTTTCAGTGGAAGTGTCGGTGGGGTGTCGTCACGAAACTGTCGCCGGCTGCAGGTAAGTAATACGTTAAGTAACGTTACTTTTTGCAATTAATAATTTTTGTTGTTACGTCGTTTATTATTAAAGCGTAACAAAATAAACAACTTACAACAAGTTAAAGTCCATGTAATGTTAAACTAAAATGATTATAATTCCGGTGAATTTGAATGAAGTAATAAAATTCATGTTTTTGTCAGATATATCTAGCGATAACTGAATTAAGTAAACAGACGCCGCATGGGTTAGTCTACGATTAATTTGAACTTTACTGCTAATAAATTACTACAACAGCTGTTGAGTTCAAAAACTTCTAAAAATATTTAGGATATAAACTACAAATACACGTTAATACTTACGTAAAAAAACACATTAATGTCTTAAAATCTTCTTGGATTGAAACCATAGTTCATAGTTTCGTTTACCCACTCATAGCTATGCGTTTTAAAATAAGTATCTAAGCTACGTCATAGGCAGGAACCTTCTCGTGATGATGAGGAGTACTGAAAAGAAATGCTTAGCATTACCATGTAAATCGCGTTACTTCAGTAATCTTACTATGTATAAACCGGAAAGCAGGCCAAATGTCCGTTCCTGACAAGTTCATTAAATTAAATTGGTCAATTTGTAAACATTTTTTTTAAAACAACCGACTGAAAAATTGTACACGATACCGTTTGTTTTCTTAACTAAAAGTTCAAATAAATTAAAGAAAAAAAACCCACAAACCACGAGGCATACCTCAGCTTGAAGGTTGACACGCAATTATTATCACATTAGTCGCTCGTTCAATTAATTATTCGAATGAAAGTATCGCATGCGGCAGAAGTTTATACGATTCTTTTAATGGAGGGAACAAAGTTGGAGGCTTTAAGTGCACCGTGTTGAACACTGAGATTTGGGGGAGATATGGAAGTAGGCGTTGGATAGCTTGCGGCTTCAATTGAGAGGAGGCGCGGTGTAACCACCATCCATCGAGTCATTAGTTCAGTTCTTAATGAAGCAATCGTGTTAACTGAAATCAATATATCGCAATAAATACAATGCAGGTGTAATGAGGGATGTAAAGGGTCGCGCACGACAACTCACGGGACCCTAGCCAACCTCACTTGCTCGTGGTATACCCAACTAATCAACAGACGAGACTCTGACTCCCACTAATTCGCTTTGAGCCAGCGTGGTGGGAAATGGCCCAAATTTCCAAATATGCACCCCTACAAACGACGGTCTCTGGTTCCAAACGGTACCGGATGCCATGCCGACTGTGACGGACGTTGGCAAGATGCCGGAACCAGGGCCACGCAGGACAGATCGATGTGGAGATCTTTAAAGCAGGCCTATGTCCAACAGTGGACGTCTATCGGCTGATGATGATGTAGTACAATGACTTAAATAAAATCAAGTTGTAATTTTTACTATTGGTGCTTTTCTTTCCACCCTCCACGAAACTGCTTCAACAAATATTTTCACCCCCGCCGCGTATAGTGTATAAATACTACCGTTAAAAATTAAACGATTGTCTGTCTATTTGTTACAATCGCAATCTTATTCCGTCTATAATTTGTCCCGCTTCCGCTCGTATCTTGGCGCGTGTAAAACCGAACCGTTCTCTCAACTTTCCCCTCGCGCTGTCCAGATTCTTGTTCTACGTGAAATATTTACTTCGATTGTAGAAATCGTGTAGACATAGAGACGGTGCGACAATCTCCCGCTCCGATCAGGTGCTGCTCTGATTAAATGGCAACATCCATAAAGACATTATCAAAACCTATTTTTTATTGCAGTCGTTTTTTTAACAATTCAGTTGTAAAGCGGAAACGGAAAAATTACGATTGTCTACAACAATAAGGCGCTACTTTAGTAAAGCTTACGTCTTGTTACTCCTACATGTAACTAGAACTTTGGAATCCTTGCACGTTATCATCAGTTTAATAAGATGAAATGGACGCTACGGTCATTCGACCTTCACAGAAATATTGTATATAAAGGCAGGAAAAAAGGGATCCCGCACAACAACTCACGGGACCCAAGCAAACATCAACTTCTCGTGGTGTACCCTGCTAATCAACAAACAAGGTTTTGGCTCGCATTGGGCCAGCGTCGTGGGAAGTGGCCCATATACCCCCCATATGAACCACCGCACATGTGGAGATCTTTGGAGGAGCCTACATCCTGCAGTGGACGTCAATCTGCTAATGATGATGTATAAAAAGGACATTACGGAACGCGATAACTTTAATTAAGGGTAGAGGGAGTAGGCGATGATAACTACGTAGCACTAGCTAGGAAGATACACGCTACACCACTATGTTGTCGTCGGCTTGGGATATAATATGTTAAATGTCGTCATTACAGTAATTTCACTAAATACAACATCCTTCAATCCGGAACTCAATACTGTTTGACAAGTGCAGTAGAAGACAAATAGTACTTGGCCGCATAAGTGCTTTGTCTATGCGGTGACGAGGGGCTGGCGGGAGCGCAGGAACCGGACGGTGTCGCGCCCCTATAAATAACGTGGGCAAATTAAAAAGTCGCAGCGAATGTTATTACAGGTTTAAAGGGACTATGCGTTTAATTGTGGCAGGATAATTAATTTCTAACGTAAGACAATAAGTTTATATTTTGAGGTTATCTTAAATAAAATGGATATTTTGACGGAGGAAGTTATATTAGTTTGCAGTAGCAGGCATTGCAACAGATTAACTTCCGTCCCTTCAATCAACTATATTGATAATTAGTATATTGTCTGCCATATAATAGATACAATATAAAAATAAATATAAACTGTATAATAGTATTGTCACACGTTTTGGATGGCGATCGTGCGGAAGTAGCGGTACAGTGCATACATACCGGGCTACGTGAATATTAGATGAGCGGAGCAGCACTATTGTTAAACTTTTGTGGTCCTACCTACTCCCAAAATAGCTTCGTGGGTGAAGTGAACAGGAGGATAATTATAGTGAGGCGATGTGGTGCTGCTGAAATTGAAGACAATTCGATGGCACTTAAATACTTTTACTTAAAAGAAATTCAAAGTGAGGAAGGGTAATAAGTTGAATGTGTCTCTGTGTGTCAATTTGTACCGACATTACTCACAAATGGTGCTATACATTTTGGTCAAGTATTATTGTTCTCTAAGTATAAGTCGAAAATATCTGTGCATTATAAGTTAGTTTTCAATTTGATACACTGTTACCCGGTAATAGCATTACAATATCCGCCGCAAGTGGATTAAGTCACGGTCGTTTCAAACAAGCTATGTCGTCTCATACAAACCATAAGGTTTCTCACATCTGTAAATTATAATTTATCTGTATTATTTGTAGAAATTTAACTGACCGATTATGGATAAGAAGAACTTTTACGTTGTTGTTGTTATGACTACTTATCCTGCTCACCCACGGCTCCTCATCCGTTACTACCCTAACCTAACCAAATTGTACCCTCGCAGCCGTAAAATATTAAATAAATATTTTTTTCGAATATATTTTAATCTCTTCATTGTTTCGCCTGAATTATGTATTCGTGGTTTCCTGTCAATTATTTACTTAATCCCAAATAAGTTCATTAGCTGGAATCACGTGGATGTGGGACGTTTTTGCTGTCCATTAGTTCGCTGAGCGTGTTCCCTAAAACAAAGGTAGTGCATGCAAAACTATAAATCCTCGCTTAGACCGTAAAATCCGTCGGAGCAACAACTCGTACGGCGTCCCCAGCCGACTCCCGCCTGTATGAGCAATAGACGGGCCCCCTCGGCGGGCCCCCACGGCAGGCCCCCTCGCTACGATCTTAAGGAATTCAAATTACTGATTTTATGTACGACGAAATCTGTTTAAGGTCTGTATATAGCGCGGGGGTAGAAAGTGCATTCATTTTAACAACTTCCTCATTATTATTAAATTCCTTTCATATTTTACAAGATCACTCGGTCCCGGAACGCGGCGGGGGCTTCCGGTGCCGCGGCCTAATCCTTTCAAACCGCCAAAGATGGTAACAAGGAACTCCCATGGTATTTACATGATAGTACTTTTCACCACCATCCTCAAAAGAGGGCGTCTGTGAGTTTAGTATTTATCACTGTCTTGTTCTTATGTGCTTATGATTAATTAGGTCAGTTAAATTAATTAATTCATTGGTTACGGTGTATTTGAAGCATTTTTATGCGGAACATGATATCTGAACGATTCTATTTGACCTCTGAAAGAGGTTCTTTAGTTCACGTTGATATTTTAAACATAAGAAAATATATAATAACCTCGAAACTTTTTAAATAGATGTTGCCAAAATGATGTGTCATTTACAAGTCGCATCCGTACGAAGTTGGCTTCGCTTAGATATTAAAAACATCCACCAAGTGTACTTGGCAAAGGGGGAGGCAGCACAAACAAGATTGAAACACAAATGAACAACGAAAGTAATGCCTTAATGAAATTATAAAGATCTCTGAAGGGAAAATATTTGGATCCAACCTCAATAATACTTCAGGGGAAGAAAATAAGCGTCCTCGCAACGCGCCTAAATGAGAAAAAAAAATTGGTAATTTCTATTATAAATTGGTTTCCTTCAATAAGTTGATTCCCCTGACAATGCGAATTATTTTCATGCCTATCTAGTTTCTCCAATTTGGGGTAATTTATTTCCGGCGACGTAATTTTGCAGGCAGCCTGCTTTGCCTGTCAGCGGGAGTGTTCTTTCTTGAATATGTTTACAAATATTCTGTTTTTGTATTATTAATAAATATGAAGAGTCGATTCAGCGATAAGAGTACATACTAGTACATTATCAGTTCCGGATAATGTCTACAGTAATTTTACTTTTCAGTAGTAACGTTTGAGAAGTTTGTCAGCTATGTAATATTAAAATTTCAGCCATGTAAATAATAAGTATCAAATTTATACAAAACCTCTTAATTACTTTCATCACAGCACACAAATTTCCAAATTCAGTAACAAGTGAACTGAAATATTCAGTTTTAATGAACGGCGCCTGTTGTGATACGAGGGAAACAAAACATTTAACGTTTACAACAAGCGTTATGAAGTTAGCACACAACGCCACGATCTTAAAAACTGTAAAGTTTAATGAAACTGCGCCAGAACATAAAGGAGTTGGCTGCAGCCCCCACACCCTCGCCTCATCTGTAACCTTACAATGAACATTTAAACGTAATTAGCATTCCCGTTTCTCCAGCCAGATACTAATATGTAAAGTACTGTGGTCCTCGTGATACCGGCCTGGATTTGACATTACGAAGGTATTATCCTTTAATTGTATATCTCCATGCGGCGAGAGTAATATGATGTGGTCAATCTCAGTAACTCTGGTTGTAGACAGTACGTCGGAGTGAAGCAGTGTATCAAAGAATAACAAATTCACTCAGCATCATCGAAACACTGATAACAGAATCCCTCGCCTAAGAACTTAACAAGTGTTTTATTCAAACATTCTGGCGCACCCCCCGCCCCTTCGCTATCTGCCGCCCGCCGCCCGCCGCCCGCCGCCATGTTAAGTTCATGCAAATTTAAACGCCTGCGTTTTATTGCCCCGGGGCCCGCTTTAATGCCTGAGGAATGCCAGATGGCTATTTGATTACATACTTGTTTGAGTTACAACATACGAGACCCGGCGCGGAGACGTTTTCAATGGAACACAATACGTTAACTTGATACAATATATATTGAAACCGATGGAGCCAACCCCTGGCCGGTGTCCCTGTTTCAGGTTACCTCCTAAAGCTCATTATCCAGCAGCAATAGGAGGCCGCTCGGTGAGGTTTGCCAGTCGTTACTATTCTACAAATTGATGTATGAAATATTTTTACTTCCTTTTTATGTACTTATTATGGAATACTCTTTTCTGTAGTGGGAGAAGGTTATCACGCGCACCCATAAACATCTTAGTTAGCATAATGATTTGTGACTGATACAGAAACAAATAGGACTCATCTGAATGCGGACGATGATCTGAAGTTCTAGAAAGTTTGAAAAAAATTTGCTCCAATCGCCACTAGAGTTTCAAATTGTTATTAACATCGAACCAGCTGTTTTAGAGTTAATAAGGACCATACATACATATATTGTCTTATATATATATATTATATGTACTGTGTGTAGAATACCACGTATCAATTCTCAACATAATCTCTCAAGAAGGATCGAATCGTTAAAAAGGAAAGTTAAATGATTGTTCAATTTTTCATTTCGACTAAATCTACCGGATGTTAGGCTTTTCCGCTTTCGTTGATTTTCTATTTACTTTCTCACCCAAATTACACTTAATTTATGTTGTATATTAGTACGTGTGCTAGTAATATACTGTACTTAGTATGCACTTAATTGGGAACAGTACAGTCAGAGTAAATATTATATAAAATCTAATTAAAATATTAACGTTGACTCAAATGGGCCGAATATTAATGAAGGTATATATATTATTGTGACAACGACGTGGTCTCGCAGCAGGCAGCCTCCACAGCAGCTGTCCTCGCGTTGACAGCTATCAATGGGATGCGGACTATTTCTGCACAGATATAACCCTTTTTACTTCACCAACACCAATATAAGTGAACACACAGTGACAGTTCGTTGACTGGTGGTAAGTCTCTCCTATAAAGTATAGTTCAGGAACGAACGATCAGTAACGTAGCCTAGTTAGGTGTGCAAACATTACTATGTTCCGGTTTGAAGGGCGCTGTAGCTAGTGCAATTACTTGGGTATCGAGACTCAACATGTTATGTCACAAGCGACAATCATAATATGGTGCAGTGTATATCATCCTAACTAGCGCTACGTTGTCATAGGCAGGTGTATCACTTGCTGTCAGGCGAACGTACCGGTTAGTTTTTTGCTTAATTTAATTAAAAATAAAATAGCAGTTTCCGATTTGAAGGGCGTTGTAGCTAGTGTTACCATTGGAGTAGGGAATCATGACGTCTTATATCTACGCGAAGTAACTAAGTCACTGTTAACATATAACTTATCACCAGATCGGAGTCTTATTCCTCTTATCGTGTAGTATTCAGCAGCTTTTAAACAATTTGCTGTAGCCTAAACAAACCTTTAAGTTGCGAATTATGCAGAGCCGCCGCTGGAGCATCCGGCTCCTGCCGCGCCGCTCGACCGGGGGCGCTCTAAGTTATAGCGCAATATTCTTTGTCTGCAGCCGCTTCAGCGGGCGGGGGTCCGTTCATCAGGATTTGTAGTGCGGACACTAGTTGTAAAACAAATTTGTCGCCGTCTCCATATTAAATATAAAATGTGAGTAACGACACAAAATGGCGACACCATACGAACAAACAGCGTTATAGTGTGCAAATAGTACGAACCGTGACGTCTCATGACCTACCTCAAGAAACTAGGACGTGGTGCACTATTAATTATGTATAAATATATTTATATGTATTTATATTACCAAGCGAGGAGACGAGCGGGATGTTCACTCGATGATAAGTGACACGCCTGCCCATAACAACATGGCTAGGATAGGAGTAGTAGCTAGGATGATATACACAGCACCGCATTACGCTTGTCGCCTTACACATAAGATATTGAATTTTATTGTCCCAGTTATAAAATTAGCTACAGCGCCCTTCAGACCGCAACACTAATATTTTTATACTTCTCTCTATTGGCTCCAATAGGAACTGCGGTGGCACCTACCTACACAGACTCCGGTAACAGAAACCTACCATCAATGTAATAATAAAACGTTTCGGACGTTATGTTGCCATGAACTTGACCTTTATAACTACAAGGCAATGAGCGCAATATGGTGCTGTGTAAATACTCTATTTAGGGATACATACTGCCGTCAATAAGTACTGTGCAAACATTACCGTGTCCCAGTGTGAATGGAGCTGTAGCTAGTGAATCTATTGAGGTAATGAGACTTAACCTCCTATATCTCAGAGTCATCACCTTGAGGCGTAGAATGTTAAGTCTTCTGTAAAGCTTAAACTTGAAAAGTTAAGTTAAACAGTTTGTTTTGTTGTTAGCAGAGGAGCTCAGTAAGTAGTAGTTCATCCAAACTCGATACGATTTGAGCGGGGGAGACGTGGTTCATAGTTGTTGAGGAATCATTGTGAAAACTATAAAAACTGACATGATAATCACAATGAATAGATAATATTGCTGATATCCACAATAAGCTACCACAAGTTACGTGTAAGTGTGCGCGCACGAGCAATGCTGTAATCGCGCTGCTGCTCACGCTGCGGCGGCGGAGCTGGTTATGCCGCAATGAGGAGATCACTGTAACTCTCCTAAATTTATTCAACTTATCTTGGCTTTGTTACAAGTCTGGCCTGCTCTGTTTACGACCTCTTTAAGCCAAGATATTCTACTGACAGAGACTGTGGAGGTATTTAAAAATTTGTACGCGTCCGTGTGTTTGTGTTTGTATACAACTGACTAGATCTATATTATGTTTGAAATCGACTCCGCGCTCGCATCGCAACCAGTAAACAGTCGTGCGTGTGTTGTGGGTGCAGAAGAAAAAAAGAAAAAATTATAGAGTACGTTATATAATTAAAATACGGCGAATTTACGAAAATCTCCATCATGAATAAACTCCTACAAGTAACGCCGAATAGTGACATTTTAATCTCAGATCCGGATAATCCAGTGAGCTATGTGGGTAGAAGGCTGAAAAAAAGTCACAACGAAAATCAAGATAAAGTTCAAGAGACAACGCTAAAACATGAACTAGTATCCTGTTGGGAATCGCGCCCTTTGTGAAGCTAATTCCATCAAAATTCGATTATGTAAAGCAATGTCGAGTTTACTTTCAGAGCAAGTTGGCGGTCCGTTTTAGTAATGTGACATTCATCAACTAATGTGGGTAGTGGTAAATAATCAACAAGAAACTAGTATAAAAGCAGCCGGCGCGTGCGTCAACGAGTAGTACGTTATTCGTCGGACGCGAGTGCGGACGCGCTGCTCGAGTACAGGAGTACTTGTGGGAATGTAGGAAGTGTATTATCTTGAAAGGCGACTTGTACAATATCACTAAACATAATATTTGTGACGAGTGGAGGCTGTCAGGCGTTAAAAGGAATCGCTAACAATCTATGCTTGCAAATTGGACTCGGAGCAAGATGTAACGCTAAAAAAATTTTTTCCCAGTATATCGGAGCTTTAAAGAACAAAATTTAGTTATCCAGTCAACTAACGCCGAGTTGGAGAAAAATTTACAATTCATCGCATCAAAATATGAAGATATGAAAAATAAAGTACTTGTCCTCGGCGTTGTCCCACGTTCATGGAAGACGGCTCTAGTACACCCGATTCCTAAAAAAGGCGACCGCTCAGATCCGTCCAACTATAGGCCTATCGCTATTACCTCCTTACTCTCCAAAATTATCACATAAGCCACTTGGTAGGTTTAACTTAGGTCTGGGTTAACAATTATTTGACTATGAATCTACCTGATCGTAACCGAAGATGTAGTCCTTATTAGTAAAGCGCTTTAGTATATGTTAGGCATATTCATTCTCCACTCAAACAATCTTATATCTTGATAGAAACTAACGCCGGAAGGCTATTCAAATCCTTCGCATATGTTAGAAAGGATATGATTATATAAATTAGGAATGTACATTTATGAGTTGTTTCTCTATTCTTATGTTGTAAACATACTAAGTTCCAGATTTTATACGATTGTTCCCTTTACTTGTTAGGACAGGGCTGTTTCTTCCTTTTCACTTCCTTTAGTTTTTATTTCTTCTCTCATAATATTTTGTTTTCTTTCATACAATTTTACTCTATAATTCTACCTTATGTAAACACACTTTTCATTCTATTCCATCGTTCATCCAACGCCCTGAATGAAGAGTCACCACTCTTTCGTATTGCTATACTTTCCTTATTTTCTTTATAACATTAGAATTGCATTTAACTTTTTGTTTACATCTCAACATATCTATCTCTTAGTTATTGATTAGAACAGCAAGGGATTGGAACAACTTGTCGATGACAGTGTTCTCCTGTGAATGCGACACCGGTTCAATAGAAGAGAAAATAGGTTAACTAGCACCTTTTATCTGCAGACCACATTACCACTCAACACCAACAAGGATTATGTTCAACCACTAACCAATTAAAATATTTAACCTAAATTTAAATAAGTTATCTCTCCCAAAAGTAGCTTTGTATGACGTTGTTCCTGCCACTGTAAGTTACAGTAGTTTCAAAATGTAACACTTCGAGCTGTATAATCATTTGATATCATCTTAGAAGGGTTAGCTTTGTACCTAGTACGATCACCGCATCGTTCGGGACTGCGGAGTCCATAAGTTCCGCCAGACGTGGATGGTCGCGGAGTGCTTTTGTGCTCCGGGACGTATCCACGCCTGAGTAGGGCGGTAGGGCGGCCGAGGCGTGCGACGATCCGTCGTCCCACACCTCGGTCAATTGCTCTCACGTGAGGGCCGTAGGACCGCAATCGTGGCGGCGCTAGGGAGTGGCCTCTCGCTTGACGGCCTTTGGTCGGAAAGCGAGAGGTCACGAGCGGTGGTATCCCGATTTCGCGACTCTATTGTGACGCGGAAACGGGAGACTGGTTCGTACCGTAGAGCGGATGCCGCGGGGACGTGATGCGGGAGTTGCGCGACGACGGTTCACTGCCATCTGGCGGAACTCGAGCGCACTTCCCCCGATCGTCTCCTCCGGCAGAGGAACCTGGCGCCGCGACCGGCAAGGGCCGTCGGTCCGGCGCCCCCCTTGGAGAGGGTTCCCGAGGTGACTTTGGCGACGCATCTTGTGTTCCGATGCGTCGTCACGTAGGGCTTGTATAATGGGAGGGGTGGTTCTCATCCCTCCCCGAGGTGGACCCGTCCGAACCGGGTGCCAAACGGAGGTTGCGGAGAATGCGTATCATCACGCTACCCTCGTAACTATTGGTTGAGGCGGAACACCGTGTGAAGCTTTTTAGTCGGTTGGAGTCCGACACTACCCCACTACCGGCCCAGTATTGGTACGGGTGTGCGTTCAATTAGCATTTTGTTACACATGTTAATAATAAAAAAAAAAACCGCATCGCTTGGCTTCATTGTCGACATCTAGCACGAGTTTTGATCTATAGGATACAGAATTTATATTTATAGTATAGCAACACTTCACCACGCAAAGAGCACAGCATGGATAACTAATCTATAAAGGTTATATAATATAGATGATGA
>JARDWD010000227.1:0-61858 GCA_029034505.1 Ornithoptera priamus | reverse complement strand
TTCACGTACGATAGAGATGGTAGAGAGAGAGCGATTGATTGTAACTGATTGGATTAAGAAAGAGCGAAAGAGACAATGAGTAAAATAATATACTATGTATATATCTCTCTCTTACTATCTTCATACATTTAAAGCGAGACGGAAATAGTGCGGAGATTATTGTGCTTGGTGTCAGCAGTGCGTGCGCGTCGGAGTGGTTGGCGCGCTTTTTATCTAATAATAGGGGGAAAAAAATACTGATTGAAGTAGTTTACGAGTCCATGTCGGCTGCATATCTACATGAACGTCACCTGGACCGGATGCTCAGTGGGAACATACCCCGGGGACGGTGGCACGCATGACGCTTACTATTACCTTACTGACACGACGTAGTAATCATTCTATTTATTTGGCTCAAGCATACGCCATACTATTTATAACCCCCCCTAAACCCTCCCCCTGCCCGCCTAACTGTCCCTCTCCCTCCACGTGTTTATTGTCTGTTTACAGTAGCAATACACGTGTAACGTATCGATTTTATTCCGACGACGTGTGTGCCGCGTTCGACACGACCCTGACGGCCACCATCATAATTACCACCTCATTATCGGGATATGATTGTGAGGGATCCGGTTGTGCTGCGATATCAGTCAGCTTCTAATCGAGTCCAGGTCAGAGATGGTGAAAAGCGTTCGGTTCGACTTAAGATTTTGTGGTGGTATGGTGGGTGGGTGGGTTTTTGTTTTGTTTAACTTGGTGAAAATACCTACGTATACCCGTCCTCGCAGAGGCAAGGACAGGTTATGTCGGACTTGCACCGACTAAAACCCCCACGATGTTTCCGCCTCGTCGCTTTAAGTTCCACCTTGGGAGGGAAGAACCTCCTCTTTCCAACTCTACAGGGGCACACCGGAAAACAACGCGCTCCCTCCTTGGCTTCTTTCAGTCACGGGGCCAACGGATTCCTCCGAATCCGTCACGCAGGGGCCATGTGAAGCCAAGAGAGTAAAGTCTTTAAACTCGCTGCGGCGGATCCGATCTTGGGTTCCGCAGCCACCCGTTATACGGCCGCGGAGGATAGGGAGAGCGGCGTACCGACACTCCTCTTCACCCGCGGCCCAAACGCCGCCGCATCAGAGATGCAGCACCGCTTTGTCATGGAGGGTACTGCACCTCCGCGAATCCACGTCGGCTGCAAAGGGCAGCATAAAACCGCCCTTGCAGCCCCACCAGCACGCATCCAAGGTGAGCTCACGGCGCCCCGGAGCTCTAATCTGGAGCGGCCACCTCGGGCCGCAGGAACAGGTGAGGTTGGCTTGGGTCCCATGAGTTGTTGTGCGGAACCCAATATATGTAATTAATTAACCAGTATCTGTAGTCCACTTTGGAATCACGTCACACATCCAGAGCCAGGGAGCCTGGAAAACTTTTTAGTCGACTACTACAGGAGACACTTTAATCCTATTCTCTTTACTGGGAACTGCTGAACTGTTAAAGTACTAATCCTATAATTGGTATCAACAATCATGTAATAGCATAGAGGTATGAAGGCAGACCATGTACGACAATGAAAGAGCTGGACAGTGCTCCAGTGAGAAGTAGGCGACTGGACTAGGAGACGCCTGATGAAGCAGCTACCTATAACTACTTGAGGAGCACGCGATACGACGCTTGGAGTCAAATGTACCAAGCGGAACCAACCAGAGGATAGACAGCATTTCGTCCACAGCCCACCGCTGGATTTCGGTCGAGCGAAGGAACGTCACGTTGCCCAATCGGATGGGTAAATAGGTTCCCGCCTTGTCGTGGCAGAGGATCAATAACCGTGGCGAGGTCGTCCACGGTGAAGCGAAGAGGAACCTACCCGGCCGGCTCGCGGTGACGGGCTGGTCCGAGGCGGCCGGTCCAGGTTAGAGCACGGGTTGGATAACTGGAGCTCACCGGAGCGGCCCGAGGCTTCAGGGGCGGCTTTATGTTGCCTTTTGCAGCCAGGCTGCAGGGGCGGTTGCATACTGCCCCTTGCAGCCGAGGTGGAGTCGCAGAGGGAGTACTCTCTGCGACTAACCGGTGTCGCAGCAGTGATGCGGCGGCGGTGGGGCCGCGGGGGAAGAGAAGTGTGGGTATAACGATGCGCCGTTCTCCCTATCCTCCGCGGCCGTTTAACGGGTGGCGTTGGGCCCAACATCGGATTCGCCGCAGGGAGCCGGGAGAGTTTACTCTCTTGGCTCCTATGGCCTCTGGGCAACGGGTTCGAGAGAATCCGTTGCCCGCGGGACAGCAGGAGGCCGAGGTGGGGGCGCACTGCATGTTCTGGCGTGATGGAAAGGGAGGGTTCAACCCTTCCTTTCCATCTCCGTGGGGGCTGGCAAGCGGCCAGCGCCGGCGAAGTCGCGGATGGTGCGCGAAAGCGTTCCCGTAGCCCCCCACCCATCAGACGATGAGTTGGAACATGGTGGGGGTTTTACTCGGTGCAAGTCCGACATAACCCGCCCTTGCCCCCGCGAGGACGGGTATGCGCAGGCATTTCCCCCACGTCAATCACAAAAAAAAACCGGTTGGGTACCCAGTGTTTAAGAAAATGAAGATGTGACAGCATATCGTCTCCATCCCACCGCTGGATTTAAACCCACACGAATGAGCACCATTTAGTCCACGGCACAAACTTCACCCATATTGGACTGTTACCACACTGGGCGGGAGGATCAAGCGAGCCTGGGGGTCCCTACAAAATACTTGATCACCACGACCACTCCAACAGAAATATATTAATAGATAAACAAATATATAAAATAATAATAATAACGAGATTGCTTTGAAAAAAATCGATTTATAAATTGTAATTTACTTCCCGCCGCCATTTTGCGCGACGCCGCGTGTCAAATGTCAAAATGGCGTCGCTACTTAACAATTGTAATTCGACTGAATTCGAACTGCTTTATTTATAACGGAAATAAACCATAAACGAAATTAATATAAATAAAAATATAACGTATTTTTTTTTAATATTTTTAAATTGGACACTGGTTCGATTTTTTCTGCATAGTTTATATTTGTTGCTTCATCGAATCCCAATAACTTTGTAATTTTGCTGGCTACAGCGCATTTGAAACCGGAACACAGTTACGGTCGTAAATACACTACTATCTGTGTATACATGTTGTTGGTATTACTGGTGGTAGTGTCTCTGTTGTCGCAGACCGTCTAGGTACCACCGCAGCGCCTATTGCAGCCGACACACAGTACTGTGCGCATATTGCTGTGATCCGGTTTGAAGGGCGCTGTAGTTATTACTGGTGGTAGTGTCTCTGTTGTCGGAGACCGTCTAAGTACCACCGCAGCGCCTATTGCAGCCGACACATTACTGTGCGGACATTGCTGTGATCCGGTTTGAAGGGCGCTGTAGCTATTAATGGTGGTAGTGTCTCTGTTGTCGCAGACCGTCTAGGTACCACCGCAGCGCCTATTGCAGCCGACACAGTACTGTGCGCATATTGCTGTGATCCGGTTTGAAGGGCGCTGTAGTTATTACTGGTGGTAGTGTCTCTGTTGTCGCAGACCGTCTAGGTACCACCGCAGCGCCTATTGCAGCCGACACAGTACTGTGCGCATATTGCTGTGATCCGGTTTGAAGGGCGCTGTAGTTATTACTGGTGGTAGTGTCTCTGTTGTCGGAGACCGTCTAAGTACCACCGCAGCGCCTATTGCAGCCGACACATTACTGTGCGGACATTGCTGTGATCCGGTTTGAAGGGCGCTGTAGCTATTAATGGTGGTAGTGTCTCTGTTGCCGAAGACCGTCTGAGTACCGCCGCAGCGCCTATTGCAGCCGACACACAGTACTGTGTGCACATTGCTGTGATCCGGTTTGAAGGGCGCTATAGCTATTAATGGTGGAAGCGTCTCTGTTGCCGGAGACCCTCTAGGTACCACCGCAGCGCCTGTTGCAGCCGACACAGTACTGTGCGCATATTGCTGTGATCCGGTTTGAAGGGCGCTGTAGCTATTAATGGTGGTAGTGTCTCTGTTGCCGGAGACCGTCTAGGTACCACCGCAGCGCCTATTGCAGCCGACACTACTGTGCGGACATTGCTGTGATCCGGTTTGAAGGGCGCTGTAGCTATTAATGGTGGTAGTGTCTCTGTTGCCGGAGACCGTCTAGGTACCACCGCAGCGCTTATTGCAGCCGACACACAGTACTGTGCGGACATTGCTGTGATCCGGTTTGAAGGGCGCTATAGCTATTAATGGTGGTAGTGTCTCTGTTGCCGGAGACCGTCTAGGTACCACCGCAGCGACTGTTGCAGCCGACACACAGTACTGTGCGGACATTGCTGTGATCCGGTTTGATGTTCGCTGTAACTAGTGGAATTACTGGGGGTGATGAAGCTGAACATATGTGTTATACCGACGAGCAAAATGAAGTATTGTGTATATAATTCTAGCTAGTGCCACGTTCAGCCATCAGGTGTACCGTCTCGCCCCCCTCTCGCCTTTTCAAAAGAGCGCAAAAGAAATAGAAGAGAACGAGTTACCTCTAGCGTCTGGAAGTAGATGGATGTGGTAAACATAGAACCTCATTTGATGAGAGGCAGGAACTTCTACATCCAGGTAAAGGTGGTGATAATGATAGAAGTAGAGCATGTTGTCACTACCGTCAGTCGAAGAGCGCTATTAAAATGTGTTCCGGTATGAAGGTCGTTGTTAAGTGAAATTACCGCGGTAATAAGATTTAACATGGTGCAGTGTGGACATCCTATCATCACATTGTTATGAAGCTCTTATTAGAGTAAAGAAGTAGAAGTCAGAGATACTTGCCGAATATCTTAACATGATCATAGTTTGATTTATTTTTATGAGGAACCCTAATTTTTTTTTTTTTAATAATTGTGTATATGTCACGCCTTATGTATACAGCTTTCTGCCAATGGTGGTTCCACCAAAATCGGTACAACCGCTTCTTTAATTACCCCCCATGAGATAGAAGTGAATGGGCTAATGATTTGTATGTCCTCAAAACTACCATTGTCACTTAAAATAGAGTGTTATTTGAGTGAATAGATATATTGTGATGCCTCACCTCCTGCGTCAGCTCGTCGCCGCTGTGGTGCCCCTCGTCGGGCTCGAGCTTCACGTCCGGAGCGTCCTTCGACGATGTATCCATCTCGCTCACACCGCTCGAACTGGCCGATGTGAAGCTGGTGCTCGCCCTCTCCCTCTTAACGTTCAGCACCAGCTCCTCCTCGAACATCGGCGCCAGTTCGTACACCTCGGCGTCCAGCGGCGTGTTCTCCAGCAGATACTGCTCGAGGTCCTCCTGCTGCTGTTTTATATCCAGGTCTATTTCGCTCTTCAGCTCCTTGAGGTCCTCGAACATTTCGTTGTAGTCCTGCAGGTCAGCCATGTTCTGGTGGTAGACGGAGTGCGGCTCGCCCACGTCGCACGCCTCCGCTTTGACGCTGAAGTAAGGCACGAACTCGTCGATCGCATTGTCGCTGTACAGGTCCTCCGTTTCGTTCTCCTTCTTCACTTTTACGTCCACGAGGTCCAGCTCCGGCGGGTCGTCGGGTTCCCGCTTGATTTGCATTTCGGAAGGTGGGAGCAGGAAGTCGTTGACGTCGAAAGAGCGTGTCGCGATTTCGGAGAAGACGTCCGCTTGGGATCGGTTTGAGAAGAAGTCGGCGGAAAGCGTGACGACCGCGTCCGGCTGGTCGGCGGTGTCGGACGGGCGGGTGGTGTCGGCCGGGCGGGTCGTGTCGGTGTCGTCGGTGTGATCGGTGTCGTCGGTGCGGTCGGTGTCGTCGGTGTCGTCGGTGTGGTCGGTGTCGTCGCTGTCGACCTTCACCTCCTGCACGACGTTGTCGTCGGCGGAGACCGCGTCGCCGCGGGACGCGCCGAGGTGCGGCGGCGGCGCGTGCGCAGGCGCGACTGTGTCCGTGGACACGTCGTTCAGCAGGTACGTGTGCAGCACGCTCCGCGCGCCGCCCTCCGCGTACCGGCCCAGCGAGTTCAGCTCCTCGAACAGCCGCCGCTCGTAGTTTATCAGTATGTTGTCCAGAGACTTCGGATGGACGAACCGCGGCCGTATCAGCGTCCTCGCCTCCGGCTCCAGCGACCAGTCCGACCCGTTAGATATGTTTAAACCCGCGATCAGCTGCTGGCTCTCGTTCTGTAGGTACTCCTCGGGGTTTGATTTGAGGAGACTCAGAACCAGCGCGAGCCGCAGCAGCTCGTCGCCGTGGAACTTCTTCAGCGCGATCATTTTTTTTTTTTAATATCTATTATTTCCTAATATTGAGCACTATAAAATACTGTGAGATCAAAGTATGAACTTAAAAACTGTCGGCTATAGTTTGCGAGTCCTGGACGTTGTCTTCGGATCACCGTGCACGTCACACCCTTTGCGCTTGTCAGGAGACATTTTGTCTCTTTGTCACTTGCTCACGCCATTTTGTCCTAATTTTTTCAAGCAGCTCGCGTCAGGGCACATGGTCACTGAGTCACTCGCACTTGGTGGTGTGCCAAACGTTCCGGAGCCTCGAGGAGTCGCCTGAATTTGAAATATACCCTTGAATATAGCAGCGAATTTCAGCGGTTAACAGAGGTTATAAATTTTGGCGCGAATTTTTTTTTTTAATTTTCTCTTTTGAAAAACGGCGAACGATAATAACCGTTCGGCATGAAAATAAAACTATATAAGGTTATTATTTCTTTCAGCGTATTATCACAACTGAAACGTACAAATACACGTAACTAAATGTACTGTGTAGTTTTTTTTTTTTATGTATTTAATTTCATTTGAATTATTTAACAATGGAGTACGTCAGCGGGAATGGGAACAGTGCTAGCGTTATACAACAAATTAAATCTGAAACCGAAAACAAATTTACAATTGAATACAATATATTCGGCACGAATGAATACAAATGAGTCCGATCGAAGGCACTGTACAAATTTTTTTTTTAAAAAACGAACTAGTCAAAATCCTATTTTAATACAATTCTCAGATGTAGCGTTCACATGATGGTAAACGATCACTATAGCAACACTAACACGCGAGTAAGAAAACACTAATTTTTTTATGCTGATCAGATTTCTAACAAGGTGCGCTAGTTAAGATCATATACACAACACCACATTGTGCTCGTCGCCTTGACATACATACACACACCATAATTTAACCCTTAATAACCTAGAGTTTCAATTTTGATACCAATCTTTTAAACTCGAATGTTCACATTACTATTAGTTTTTTTTTTATAGGTTGGCTGTACGTATTTTACTGTTGTATAATATTCTTGCCAATGAAATTAAAAAAAATAAATATTGTGATTTTTTTAGCTATTTTTCCCTTCATCTAGACCCTCAAGTAAACATAATAATATTAAAAATAAATCACTTTCGTAAATCAGGCTACTAAGGGTTAAACCTACTACCCTTTAACGGCAGAAAACCTACATTGACATGAATAATATATAAGAAGTTTGTATAAAATAATCGATTTTCCCGAAATGGCTGAATATAAATTTAAAAAAGCAACAGATGAAAAAAAAAAGTTTCGTTTAAAATTCACTTCATTCAATATAATTCCTATAACTTATACTCTACATCGTTGTCTATGAAAATATTCACCGCCAATATTTTTCTCTAACGTTCAAAAATATATTCAATACAAATTATTCGAAAATGAGAACGCTGTTCCAAATTCAAATTTAATAAGCCTTTGCATCATAATAAAATAATGAACACATCCAAAGTAACGAGTACTGTTCCAAATGCAAATTTACTAAGTCCTTCAATTAAAATAAAATAATGAACAAATCCAAATTGACTTATACGTCAATAGAATTAAAAAAAATAATAAATATATCAAATAGTGAATAGTGTTTCTAAATTCAAATTTATTAAATCCTTCAATTAAAAAAAAATAACGAACATATCGAAATTAACTACGGCTTCGACAGAATTAAAAAAATAATAATAAGTATATCCATTCGTTAGCACTGCTCCAAATTCAAATTTAAAAACCGTAACGTGATCAAAATTTAAAATATATATATATATATATATATATTTTTGTTGTTGTTATGTTGTTATATATATATATAACAATTAATGAACACTATACCAAGTTTGAATTTAATAAGCGCGTTGTAAAATAAAAGATAGAATGATGAACACTGTTCGAAATTTGAATTCACTTATCTATCAACTGTCTAACGCGTAAATGTTACGATTCGAAATTTAAAATTCACATTACATTTCAGTACGTACACCGCACAGACCACAAACGTAACGTAGTTTAGAATTTAATAATATTATTATTAAAAATGTAGAAATGAAGATAGTGTATATACACTACAGTTTTGGGCTTTTTGTTTGAGAGTGTTGCACAATAAGTGAACAAATTGCACGGTTTTAGACGCGAACAATGGGCTTTGTTTACGTAGCGCGGGAAAACAGCTCCCCGCGCCGCGCACATGCGTTCCGTGCGACGTTTCGCGCGTTACTGAGCCGCGTGGCGGGCGCGAGGCAAAGGCAGCCGGTGCGTCACGCCTTATATACAAACTCAACCTTGTTTCAATCTCTTTTGTAACGAGACAGCGCCGAGAAAAGTGCATCCGTTTTGATAGATTTATTTGTCGCAAAAATAACACTTGTGTGCCTATATCTAACAAGGACTTTCACACAAAGAGCTTCACGATAACCTCATCACTGACTTTATCCTACTACCCTCATTAGTACAGCCCTGTATCGAAATTATTACGGGTTGTGGTTAAGGGAATTCTTAACTGAGGGTATGTTGCTTTAAATAGCACGGCGCTGGTGTCCAAATATAACTATAAGGTAAAGTTGGACACGGTGGCTCGAGAGTGCAGTCAACTGCGCAATGTGCATCATAGGGGAGGGGGTTCGACCCCGCACGAGACATTAGTGAAATAAAACCTTTATCTTATGGTAGTGTCACTGTTTGAAGGGCGCTGCAGCTATTACTGGTGGTAGTGTCTCTGTTGCCGGAGATCGTCTAGGTACCGCCGCAGCGCCTATTGCAGCCAACACACAGTACTGTGCGGACATTGCTGTGATCCGGTTTGAAGGGCGCTGCAGCTATTACTGGTGGTAGTGTCTCTGTTGCCGGAGATCGTCTAGGTACCGCCGCAGCGCCTATTGCAGCCAACACACAGTACTGTGCGGACATTGCTGTGATCCGGTTTGAAGGGCGCTGCAGCTATTACTGGTGGTAGTGTCTCTGTTGCCGGAGATCGTCTAGGTACCGCCGCAGCGCCTATTGCAGCCAACACACAGTACTGTGCGGACATTGCTGTGATCCGGTTTGAAGGGTGCTGTAGCTGTTACTGGTGGTAGTGTCTCTGTTGCCGGAGACCGTCTAGGTACCACCGCAGCTCTTGTAGCCGACAAACAGTACTGTGCAAACATTATTCTATTCCGGTTTGAAGTACGTTGAAGCTAGCGATACAACTCGTGTCTCAAAGCGATTGACGCAATATGATGCAATATATATTATCCTTAACTACCGCCAGGTTGTTATCAGGCGTATCACTTATCATTAGGTGAACGTCGCGTCGCATAAAAAAAACATCGCATAAAAATCATTAAAAATTTAATCGATATCTTTATTCACATTTGCACAACCTAACAAAAACAAAATATTGTGCGCGCCAAAAAATCGCAATACGACGGCGAAAATAGAGCGACGCGTGTTTTTTTTTTTTTTTTAAACCGAACAAAGGAAAACAGGCAAAGGTCGTGTTATTAGAACATATCTCGGTGCAAGCTGCGCCCGTGCGCTAACAGCGAGCGGTGACGTTGTAATGCGACGGATATTCCTTGAGCTACCAAATAAACCGCGCCGTACTATTTTCCACTATCGCGCCACAAGGAAAAGGCAATGGAATAACATACATAGAGCCAAGTCTTTAATATGCGACCTCTAATTCCAAAACAGCGTAAAGATAGACAAGATGTGTTTAAAATTAGATTTAAAGTTATGAAGGATTATATTACTTAAGTAAAAAAAAAATCACTTGGTCTCAAAAACCCGAGTTCTCTTGTTGTCAATATATAAGGTCCAGAATGATACAGAAGTTGAGATATATATATATATATATTTCAACTAAGAGATGACCTTCACCTGAAGTTAAGTGATACGCCTGCCTATAACCACGTGGCGCTAGTTAAAATATTATAGACCGTATAGCACTCTTCATTATGAGACTAGTAGGGATAACGACCCAGTAATTTCACTATCTGCAGTGTCCTTCAAACCGGAACACAGTACTCGTCGGCTACAATAAGAGCTACGGTTGTACCTAGACGGTCAGGTAACATCTTGTGTATCAAAGCTACAATGACAATCTGATGCAGTGTATATCATCTTAAATAGCAACGCATTATCGGTAGACCTATCTCACTAATACTATAATTTTTTTTTTGTGGGGAAGAAATCTTCGAAGATACTCTATCTTATGGGGAGAGGAAGTCAGTTATGTGGAGATTTTTTTACCCACTAAGACCTTCCCCCCCGCCCCCCGGTGGTCACCTTCGCCGTTTGGAGGTCGCGGGATCTCCGTTCGGAACAGCACTACTACCACCACGCTAACTATACAACATATGTTGTAAGTTAATCCAATTTAAATAGTTTAATTTAACATGGACTGATATATGTCCGACAATGTCTCCGACACATGGTCCAGCAGCACAAACACCGAAGAGCTTGCCAGCGATATAAAATTGCATTCAACTTTCTCCGCTGCCTTATTTTCGTATTTAATTCGTCATTGAGATGACATACGGGCCGTTAGCACGGCGTGGCGCGCGGCCAGCGACGCCGACGCGTTTCGGGAAGAGATCGCGAAAAGAAAAAAAAAAAAAAAAAGAGCATTTCGTTCCGATACACGCGAGCGTTAGAGTTTTAGAACGCAATTAAATTATTATGAAAAATCGCTGGCGCTTTCGAAATTGGAACGTGTTTAAAAAAAAATATGTATATATAATAATTTTCTTTTTAAATAAAACCTCCTTGTTGATAATTTAATTTGTACGCTGCGATAATGATAAATCTATTATGGAGGTAATTTTTTTTTTTTTTAAATGAGCGGTATGTTCACCTGATTGTAAGTGATACGCTTGTCCCATAGTGCGGATAGTGCTTATATAGCAATAATTATTTTATTATGAAAATGATCTTAATAAATTTATTAAGAAATTTACATATATATATATATAAATGTGTGTATATGTATATAATTGGAACTACTGGTCTCTCGCCGGAGATCTAGGTACCACCGCAGCCCACACACAGTACTGTGCTCCGGATTCAAGGGCGCTGTATCTATTGAAATTACAGAGGTAAAGAGCCTAAACATCTTGTCTCGAGGCGACGAACGCAATATGGTGCACTGTACACCATCCTAACTAATGCCACGTCGTTTAGTAGTATAAAAAAGGCCCGCCTAACAATAATGTGCAAACTTTACCATGTTCCGGTTTGAAGGGCGCTGTCACTATTGAAATTGGAATAACGAAATTCAACGTCGTGTCTCAAGGCGACGAGCGTAGCGTGCAGTGTATACCATCTCACTTACCATCAAGTGAACGTCTTGCTAATCTCATCGCTTAGTACAACAAAGAAATAATCTACGTATAGTTTCTATCCGTGTATCCGCATTAATCTCTGATACGGCGGAACCTTAACCAGCAGATAGCTGAACACGTCCACTAAGATATCAGCTGTTATTATAAATAATTAGGGTTCCGCATAAACAAATTAAAACCAATAAAACTCCCAAATAAAACTATCATAGATCATATGATCAAAGCTGACACGCATGTCCATACAATCACATTCCCGCCTTCATACTTGATACTACAGCAACAGTACCAACCGTACGGTAAGGTTGGTACAGCAACAGTACCAACCGTACCGTAACGTTGGTACAGCAATAGTACCAACCGTACAGTTCAAGGTTGTCAGTTTGATCCCAATAATGCCAACATAATAATGGTGGCAATAATCATAATAAATATATACTAGCCTTCAATTAGTTAATTATACTGGTTATTTAAATTGTTGCGTTATACAAAATGGCCGTCTATTATATAATAGAGTCCGCGTTTCATTGATGTATTAGAGGATACCTGTGATCCCAGCAGTAATTATAGACGTCCACTGCTGGACATGGACCCACCCTCCCAAAACATACTCAGTCAGGTTTTCTTAAGATTAAGGAATTGCAATCAGTCCTTCCATAAGGTGGACCGATGATCTGGTGAGAATCGTCGGAACCCTCTGTGTGCGAGCAACGCGGGAGCGATCGATGTGGAGATCTTTGGGGGAAGCCGATAACCATGGTTGTGAGTATATATATATACCACTGGAGGTAGTGTCTCTGTTGCCGGAGACCGTCTAGGTACCGCCGCAGCGCCTATTGCAGCCGACACACAGTACTGTGCGGACATTGCTGTGATCCGGTTTGAAGGGCGCTGCAGCTATCACTGGTGGTAGTGTCTCTGTTGCCGGAGACCGTCTAGGTACCGCCGCAGCGCCTATTGCAGCCGACACACAGTACTGTGCGGACATTGCTGTGATCCGGTTTGAAGGGCGCTGCAGCTATCACTGGTGGTAGTGTCTCTGTTGCCGGAGACCGTCTAGGTACCGCCGCAGCGCCTATTGCAGCCGACACACAGTACTGTGCGGACATTGCTGTGATCCGGTTTGAAGGGCGCTGCAGCTATCACTGGTGGTAGTGTCTCTGTTGCCGGAGACCGTCTAGGTACTGCCGCAGCGCCTATTGCAGCCGACACACAGTACTGTGCGAACATTGCTGTGATCCGGTTTGAAGGGCGCTGCAGCTATTACTGGTGGTAGTGTCTCTGTTGCCGGAGACCGTCTAGGTACTGCCGCAGCGCCTATTGCAGCCGACACACAGTACTGTGCGAACATTGCTGTGATCCGGTTTGAAGGGCGCTGCAGCTATTACTGGTGGTAGTGTCTCTGTTGCCGGAGACCGTGTAGGTACCACCGTAGCGCCTATTGCAGCCGACACACAGTACTGTGCGGACATTGGTGTGATTCGGTTTGAAGGGCGCTGCAGCTATCACTGGTGGTAGTGTCTCTGTTGCCGGAGACCGTCTAGGTACCGCCGCAGCGCCTATTGCAGCCGACACACAGTACTGTGCGGACATTGCTGTGATCCGGTTTGAAGGGCGCTGCAGCTATTACTGGTGGTAGTGTCTCTGTTGCCGGAGACCGTCTAGGTACCACCGCAGCGCCTATTGCAGCCGACACACAGTACTGTGCGGACATTGCTGTGATCCGGTTTGAAGGGCGCTGCAACGTTTACTATTGGTGATGTCCCCGTTGCCGAGCACCACCAGTGAACAGAGACCTACCAGCAGTTTCAAAGATGCAGTATCATCATCATTTCAACCGACGGTCGTCCACCGCTGGACATGGGTCTCTCGCAATGTGTTCCCACAAACCACGGTCCCGCTTGTTGTGTCTTCTGGATGCATTGTATACGATCCTAATTACCGCCGCGTTATGAACCAGCCGTATCACTTACCACCAGACCAACGTCTCGCTGGTAAAATGGCAACACCGTTACTTACACGTTAGAAAGTTGGCGAAAAAAAAAAAAAGAAAACTCGGTGAAAGCGCATATATTACTAAATTGTTACGGTGTTGAACTTAAACTTAAAGTAAACTAACTTTAACTTTTTAATTTTCATCTCGGAGATAACCCAGAATTTTTTTTTTTTAACCTTTGATCCGTCAAAAGAATCCACCGACATGAGGCCAGATACGTTTAGTTTCATATACGAACTTTTTTGGGATTTTAATTTATTCTTTAATGTTGCTCTATTGGATGATGATAAGTCTCAGGTTTGAAGGGCGCTATAGCTGTTACTGGTGGTAGTGTGTCTGTTGTTGGAAACCGGCTAGGTACCACCGCAGCGCTTTTTGCAGTAGACACACAGTACTGTGTCATCATTACTGTGATCCGGTTTGAAGTGCGCTGTAGTTATTACTGCTGGTAGTGTCTCTGTTGCCGAAGACCGTCTAAATACCATCGCAGCGCCTGTTGCACCCGACAAACATCAGTGTGCGAACATTACCGTATTCCGGTTTGAAGGGCGCCATAGCTAGTGTAATTACTCGGTTAACGAGACTCAAGATGTTAAGTCTCAGGCGACGAGAGTAATGTGGTGCAGTGTATGTCATCCTATTTAGTGCCACGTTGCTGACATGGCACTAACTATCAGGTAGTACCCCACCACCATCTTTGGCAATGGTAATGTACCACCATTAGGTTCTGATGATGTATCATACCTAGAACACTAACTGGTGGTGAGACATTACTGTGAACAGCTTTGAAGGGAATTGTAGCTAGTTAAATTATTAGAGAAACGAGACCACATGTCTCGTGTCAAGCACAATTTGTTGCAGTGTACATCATCCTAATTAGCGTTTACAATCAGAGATATTAAAATAAATATTCCAAAAAAATATTAATAGAATAATATTGTAATAAGCATTAAAAAATAATTATGAATAAATAAATCGGTCACCTGGCGCTGGCTGAATGTAACATTGTACACCAAACAGATCTCGCAAATTAAAAACATACGTGACGGAAATTTAGGCGCGAACCCGCCGCCATCTTGTCGCGTATTCCGCAGCGATAAATAGAGCCGTCTCTTATTTGTATAAGTTCATTGACCCTGTGCGGAATTCACTTTAATGGCTTTACACAGGTACGTTGCGAATATTTTTTTTTGAGATTTTTTTTTTTTTTAATGTTGATTGTTTTGTGTGAAGCACATTTTGTGTAGACTATCATCACCATCACCATCACCAATACGTCCATGTAGTGTAATATTTAATGACCCAAGCGACAGCATAAGCATAAGATGATGGTACCTGTAACTGATTCTAACTCGCGGGGACGAAGACAGGTTATGTCGGACTTGCACCGACTAAAACCGCCGTGTTCCACCATCAGCTTTACAGCGGGACCATGGGAACTGTTCCGCCAACCTTTAAGACCCGGACAGCGCGCAGCTCAATCTTGGAGGGAGAAACCCTCCTCTCTTCCATCTCTATAAAAGCGCGGCTTCGTCTCAGCCTCTTACTGTCTCCTAGGCAACGGATCCCACCGAATCCGTCACCCATGGAAGCCAAGAGAAAAATCATGGCGGAAGACAGTCTCAACAGTAATGAGAGCAATCGGTATGATACCATATGAACCACTAAAGCATCTGTGATCATGACTCACCACGTATCCAATGGTGTCACGGCGTACAATGTATACCATCACAATACCTAAAAATGGTCGGTCTCCCTTGAGCGAGCTGGCTGATTAACCGTCTCTGTCTAACACCGAGGTACGCGTGCGCGTGTGAGCGAGAGGGCACGATTACTAGGTCATGGCGCCTCGCTGTCCTTACTATTAAAGGAAGGCTTCCAAGGTTTACATGGTGTAAGTTAAATTACTAACATGTGATGTTTATTGCAAGCTTGCGGTAAAGCTGCGTTGTGTATACACCCTAACATTGTCCGAAACCCGGATATAGGATAAAGGAAGATGCAAATACATCTTTATCGGTGGTAGTGTCTCTTTTGCCGGAGTCTAAGCACCACCGCCGCGTATTACAGCCGACATACAGTACTGTGCGGACGTTACTGTGATCCGGTTTGAAGGGCGTTGTAGTTGTTACTGGTGGTAATATTTGTGTTGCCAGTGATCGTCTAAGTAGCACTGCAGCGCCTACTGCAGCCGACACACTATTGTGCAGATATTACTGTAATCTGGTTTGAAGGGCGCTGTAGTTGTCACTGGTGGTAATATCTCTTTTCACAGAGATCGTCTAAGTAGCTCCGCAGCGCCTACTGCAGCCGACACACGTTATTGTTCAGACGTTACTGTGATCAGGTTTGAAGAGCGCTGTAATTGTTAATAGTGGTAGTATCTCTGTTGGCATATACCCAGGCAGTCCTACGTCCAGTGGCCGACTATCGGTGATGATAATGATATAATATATATATATGTGCGTGTGTGTGCGTGTGTGTGTGTGTGTTTGTGTGTGTGTGTGTGTGTGTGTGTGTGTGTGTGTCTGTATCTGTGTGACTGTGTCTGTGTGTCTGTGTCTGTGTGTGTCTGTGTGTGTCTGTGTCTGTCTGTGTGTGTCTGTGTCTGTGTGTGTCTGTGTCTGTCTGTGTGTCTGTGTGTGTCTGTGTCTGTCTGTGTGTGTCTGTGTCTGTCTGTGTGTGTCTGTGTGTCTGTATCTGTGTGTCTGTGTCTGTGTGTCTGTCTGTGTGTCTGTGTCTGTATAAAATATTTTCCGACCTACATTTACGATGAAAGTATTAAACGGACTCCGCGTGTCCTTTGATAATATATCGAGGTCTCGGGACGAGGCGCGCGGGGAGTGTGGCTGCGAGTGGGGGGGGTGCTGCTGCACGCAAATACATCAGTGCCATCTTTGTTTTGGTGTTGCTATTTATTAATAAAGCTGGACTTATGCCGAGCGGACGTCTAACGGACAACTGCGCACATCAGCTCACGGAGGCTGGTACCTACTGGTAGGTCTCTGTTGCCGGAGACCGTCCTAGGTGGTTGACACCGCAACGCCTATTGCAGCCGACACACAGTAGCAAACGTTACTGTGATCCGGTTTGAAGGGCGCTGTAGCTACTACTGGCGGTAGATCTCCGTTGCCGGAGACCGTCTTAGCTTGTTAATGCCGCAGCCTCTATTGCAGCCGAGCATACAATAGTTTGCAAACATTACTGCACTCCGGTTTGAAAGGCGCTGTTGCGCGCGTAGTGTATTTACTCTGTCTCAAAGCTAACACAATAAGGTGCAATGTATATCATCCTAACTAGCGCTATTGCTATGGGCAGGGTATATTACTTATCATCAGGTCAACGTACTGAGCCTTTCGCCGCTTTCTTGAATAAAAAAAAACTTCAACGGTAGTGTGCAAACGTGAGGAGACAGCATTCAGTCTCATGTCTGTCTGCGTTAGTTCGTATTAAAAAGATACCTTAAACCCCCCCCCTCCACTTAAAAAAACCCATGTCAAAGACAAACTGTTTTCCGATACTTCCTTTGAGGGTATATTCATTTCATCTAGAAACTTCCTCGTTTCAAAACCACCATGGAGGGTAATTTTAAAATAAACCTCTGCCTCAAATTTTAATCAATATATTAAAAAAAAAATTGTGCTAGTATGAACTCGTACGAAGGTACTCTATAAGATGGACATCCACGATTTGGTGAATTTGATATATTTCACACAAGGAATTCAATTCCAGCAGTGGGCAAATAAAGAGAGCCGTTTACAATTATTTAATTCACATCTGATTCGCTCTAAATATATAATAAATATATCAACATTATAGAAATCCTCGAGTCCCAGCAGTGGGATTGAAAGGGACAACTTGTATAACCAATGTTAAACAGTTGTAATATTTTGTTCACTCAAAATTGTATATCCTTGCAAAATAAGAGACCGTGGGCCCAGCAGTGGGCGTGTAACTGGTGACATATGAAACGTTATTATCTAGAAGCGTATACACAACTTCCCACAAAAGCATCGTAACCTTCACCAGAACCAGAAATGGATGAGGTCAGTACGTTGCCATGTTAAAGGTTGAAACGGAAGTGGAGTATTTCTAAAATAGATCCATACAAAATGTTCATTTGATAACGATGCGTCAACGCAGGAGGTCGTGTGGAGGAAGTCAAGGTACGAACTACCGACACTAATATAATTCAATGATCATTTTATACTGGCCCGGTGGTGGTTTACTGTTGGTAGGTGTGATAGATTTTAAGATCTTCACCGCAGCTTCCTTATTCAATCACCAAACAGTTATATGCAAACAAACGTTATCCGGTTTGAAAGACGTTGTTGTTAATAAAATGAGGTAACATATACAATCGACATATACAATGCGGTGTAGTATATAACATCCTAACTATCACGTTATCTACAGGCGTATCACTTAAGATCAGGTGAAGGCCGCGCTTTTCTTCGCTTAATTGGAAAAAAAAAAACAATTTCCTGGATATTTGGAGACAGTCCCAGCGACAAGAGCAGAGCTCTAGTAGTCGCCATAAAATATCCAGGAAGGTCATGGTCATGGTCATATTCTAGAAGTATCTAGAATATACTTCTTCCACTTGAGGTACATGACCATAACGTCGTTACGGCAAATGAGTCAGGAGTTCAATATCACGACGGGACAAAGGCGGGAGATCAAACACCTTGAATGACGCACCAACACCGGTGCCCCCAGCTTCCGTCATTAAGCACACCACACCACACCACCCCGCCCACACCACCAATCGTTAAAATCTAAAACTGCGAATATTCATCCTACCCTCCATTGCCCCCCCCTCACAAACAAACACCATTATGTTTAATCTATAGAATAAACCTCACTTTTATGCGTTAGTTAGGATGGTATACATTACAGTAGTAATGAGCTCGTCCCCTTGAAGCATGAGATATTAAGTCTCGTTACCGCAGTAATTACTAGGTCGCCAATGTGCCGAGTGCACCACACACCTAAAGTTGTTATCTAATATATTTTTAATCGATAAAGCGATGAAACGTGTGAGACGGTTCATCAGTTTATAGACTCGAATGTTCAAACGCTAGTAGTTTTACTAGCAGCAGCGCACATTCAAACACTAGTAGTTTTACTAACAGCAACACCCTTCAAACTCTAGTAGTTTGACTAGCAGCAGCGCACTTCAAACACTAGTAGTTTTACTAACAGCAACACCCTTCAAACTCTAGTAGGTTGACTAGCAGCAGCGCACTTCAAACACTAGTAGTTTTACTAACAGCAACAACCTTCAAACTCTAGTAGTTTGACTGGCAGCAGCGCACTTCAAACACTAGTAGTTTTACTAACAGCAACAACCGTCAAACTCTAGTAGTTTGACTAGCAGCAGCGCACTTCAAACACTAGTAGTTTTAATAACAGCAACGCCCTTCAAACTCTAGTAGTTTGACTGGCAGCAGCGCACTTCAAACACTAGTAGTTTTAATAACAGCAACGCCCTTCAAACTCTAGTAGTTTGACTGGCAGCAGCGCACTTCAAACACTAGTAGTTTTACTAACAGCAACAACCTTCAAACTCTAGTAGTTTAACTAGCAGCAGCGCACTTCAGACACTAGTAGTTTTACAAACACTAGTATTTTAACTATATGCATCTCCTTTCTAACCCCAGTTATTTCACTACCTACAGCGCCCTACATACCGGATCAGTAATGGCACACAGACGGTGTCCGTCAACTGTTAATGTTGAAAATACTGTCATGTTACAAATATATATATATTTAATTATATAGTTATGAATAACATAAAACCTTTTTGGTGACCTCGACAATTCAAACGCGAGAATTAAAAAAAAAAAACTGAATTTCAATATGGCGGCCGCAGGTGATCGTCCGGCGTCGGGCGCGGTGAATCATGTATTGTTTTTGAATATTGCTTGCTCCGTAAGCATTTGCGTTGCGGAACCCCGACGGCACGGAACCCGCCCGGCTGCATCTACCGAGATTCACACGGGTCTACATTCAACTCCTTATCAGCAGTGCGCGGCAAGGTACGCGACACCAACACCGCTGGAGACACCAGCTCTCGTGGAGTGAAAAGCGAACACGTGTAGTCTAGTATCTGACATAGAATTAGGATAACCTTAGAATTTTTTTTTTTTAAACGATCCGGACATTCACCTGATGGTAAGTGATACGCCGGTACATAAATAAAACGCTTGTTAATACAGTAGCTACAGCGCCCTTCGAACCGGAACGCAGTGATGTTTGCACGGTACTGTTTGATTTGAAATATTGGTGGCCGTCTCCATCGCGAGGAGTGTGCAAATATTACTGTGTCCGGCTTGGTCTATTGATGGTCATCGTCATCAGCCGATAGACGTCCACTGCTGGACATGGGCCTCATCCAGAGAAGTCCACATCGATCGGTCACGTAGTGGGCAGGCAGATTGCTCGAAGGACCGACGACCATGGGACAGTAAGGTCCTCGTGTTGCGCCCACGTACCGGTGGAGGTAGTGTTGGGAGTGCTCCCACAAAGTGGACCTACGACCTGGTGAGACTCGCGGGAATCCACTGGATGCGAGGAACGCGTGACACAAAATTGGAAGCAAGTTAATAAAAACAATCTTATATAACTGAATAAATATATATCCCACAATATTCCCACAACTGGGACACGAGTTACGTCCAAAAGAAAATTCTATTTTACATGTGCCACGTCTCCAGGTTACAGCTCCTAATGCAGCCGACGAACAGTACTGTGCAAAAATTACTGTGTTCCGGTTTGAAGGGCGCTGCAGCTAGTGTTATTACTGGGGTAAAGAGACTCAACATCTTATGTCACAGACGGCGAGCGCAATTTGTTGCAGTGTATATTATCCTACCTGGCGCCACGTTGCTATGGGCAGGCGTATCACTTACTATCAGGTGAACGTGCCGCTCGTTAATAGAAAAAAAAAATTTCAACCGTTCATTTGTTATATGTAGGTACCCCCAATATGTTTTCCTATATCGAAAAAGTCCAGTACGATTCGAACCCGGACCTCCTCTTGCACTTGCATCTGCATCTTACACACTGAACCATCACGACTATTATATAATTATTAATATATATATATATATATAAATAATAGTGAACAATGAGATAAATTGTAAATGAACAATAGTATTCCGGAAATATTATACATAACCTCTTATTAACTTGTCGCTTTGATGTATGTAACGTTAAACGTTGTTACCGCGGTAATTACACCAGCTACAGCATCTATAGACACTAGTATTTTTACTAGCTACTACGCTCTACAATCACTAGTATTTTACTAGCTAAAACGCTCTACAAACACTAGTATTTTACTAGTTACTTCGCTCTACAAACACTAGTATTTTACTAGTTACTACGCTCTACAAACACTAGTATTTTACTAGCTACAACGCTCTACAAACACTAGTATTTTACTAGCTACAACGCTCTACAAACACTAGTATTTTACTAGCTACAACGCTCTACAAACACTAGTATTTTACTAGCTACAACGCTCTACAAACACTAGTATTTTACTGGATACAACGCCCTACAAACCCTAGTATTTTTACTGGCTACAACGCTTTACAAACACTAGTATTTTACTGGATACAACGCCCTACAAACACTAGTATTTTTACTAGCTAAAACGCTCCACAAACACTAATATTTTTACTGGATACAACGCTCTACAAACACTAGTATTTTTACTAGCTACAACGCTCTACAAACACTAGAATTTTTACTAGCTACAACGCTCCACAAACACTAATATTTTTACTGGATACAACGCCCGACAAACCTTAGTATTTTTACTGGCTACAACGCTCTACAAACACTAGTATTTTTACTGGCTACAACGCTCTACAAACACTAGAATTTTTACTAGCTAAAACGCTCCACAAACACTAATATTTTTACTGGATACAACGCCCTACAAACCCTAGTATTTTTACTGGCTACAACGCTCTACAAACACTAGTATTTTTACTGGCTACAACGCCCTACAAACACTAGTATTTTTACTAGCTAAAACGCTCCACAAACATTAATATTTTTACTGGCTACAACGCTCTACAAACACTAGTATTTTTACTGGCTACAACGCTCTATAATAACTAATATTTTTACTAGCTACTACGCTCTACAAACACTAGTATTTTACTAGCTACTACGCTCTACAAACACTAGTATTTTTACTGGCTACAACGCCCTACAAACACTAGTATTTTTACTAGCTAAAACGCTCCACAAACATTAATATTTTTACTGGCTACAACGCTCTACAAACACTAGTATTTTTACTGGCTACAACGCTCTATAATAACTAATATTTTTACTAGCTACTACGCTCTACAAACACTAGTATTGTCACTAGCTACTACGCTCTACAAACACTAGTATTTTTACTGGATACAACGCCCTACAAACAGTAGTATTTTTACAATCTACTACGCTCTACAAACACTAGTATTTTTACTAGCTAAAACGCTCTACAAACACTAGTATTTTACTAGCTACAACGCTCTACAAACACTAGTATTTTTACTCGCTACAGCGCCGTTGAAACCGGATCACGGTAATGTTTGCACACTACTATTTGCCGACTGCAGTAAGAGCTGCGGCGGTATCTACCTGGACGGTCTCCGGCAGCGGACGCCTACCACTAACCTATGTAAAGGCGTGAGGTCACCCGCCGTGCTATACTCGCATTTATTAACAATTATACACAACGACTGACGACATTTTAATACCCGATCACCAGATTATTGGTCAATATGATGATTCACTCACAACATAACGCAGCGTAATAATCATTATCAACATTATACGCAATATCACCATTACACAATAACAACAACTACGTCGCAGGTTTGTTTTATCTTTACTTTGATATTAAATATATAGAAGAAATTCACTGACAATATTTTCCCACAGCTGGGACTGCAGCTCTCGTAAACGACTAACATAACTTATCCACTCAAACTTACGTGAAAACAAACTATAAACGTTAGTATCAAAAACAAATACGAGTCAAAGTTATTTAACACAAAATGGCGAATCTTTTTTTTAATCTAAACGCGAGGTACATTTTCTTTTCGGCCGGCTACTTATCACAAAAAACAAATTTTATTTTTATAAAAAAAAAAATTATAAATATAATTAAAATTAATAATTTTTTTTTTTAAATTATTATTACCGGAAAACAGGTAATAATATTGTAATAAAAAAAAGATTATGTATAATTTTAATGTTGTAATATCTGCGACGATCAACGGGTCCAATGACCTGCACATCGCACACGTCGCATTCGTACACACACACTAGCACACACGCACCCAACCATCGGCATTGCAAATAATTCCAAGTTCAAACAGATTTCCGCGCTTCAAGTTTTCACACTATCGCAAATGAAAGATATGATTATTTTTAGTTGTTACATCAAACGTATGTACGCTTCGGATCTTCGGAACGTCGACCCCATTCGACCGTACGCCTTCGCAAGGTCGTTCTATTTGGAATTAAAAAGAATAAATTAAGTAGTGCCAACATTAAAACGTTCAACTGAATTTATGAGTTGATCAAAAGTATGATAAAATTGCAATTTTTTTTTAAAAACAACTTAGCGATAGTCAGAATGATATACACTGCAACACTTTGTGCTTGTCGCTGATTATCTGTAAGTACACTCTCCCTAAGCTCCTATGTAGCTTAACCTAGCTCTAGTGATTACCCTATAAATACTAGTACTTATGCCAACGTTCATTCGAAAGTGCCTATTACATCATGAAAATGTTCACTGCTTCAATAAAGCAACGGCTATACTCTTCATCATCATCATTTCAACTGATGTAAGTCCACCGCTGGATATAGGTGTCCTAAAATGTATTTCAAAAACCATGGTGTTAATATAAAAAAAAGAAAAAAGAAAACATGGTCTTACTGATGTCCTCTATCCCACTAGTGGGGTGTCCACTATACGCTTGCATTGCAGTAACCGAGGATGACCCAAATTTGATTCCAGGGCCATATAAATTCAAACTTAGCTGATTACCATGATCAATCTGTCGTCTAAATAATGTTTAATGCTGTCAACACACCAGGCCGGAGTTCACGCAATATAACGGAAATTGAGTAACTTTTTTTTTTACGAACCAAAGAGACGGGCGAAACTGTCACTTGATTATAAGTGACATGTCTGTACATAAAAACGGGTCGCTAGTTAAGATGATATACCATTTTCGCTTGTCGCCGTGTTACCTCAGTAATTTCACTAGCTGCAGCGTTTTTCAAATCTTTTATGTGATCCTGAGGGTAGATGCAAACACTTTTCTGATGATGATAGCACACTTCGTAGAGCATTGAAACATCATTTGCTGTTATTATTAACCCAACACCGACTGATAATATAAACATTTCAAACATTAGGTATAATGTAATTTTTTTTTAACTAACGAAACGACGAGACGAGTAGGAAGTTAACCTGATGGTAAGTGATACGCCCGCACATAACGAGGCCCTAGTGACATTCCGCTTGTCGCCTTGAGACATAAGATGTAAAGTCTCGTTTCCCCAGTAATTTCATTAGCTATAACTCAATTCAATCCGGAAAACCAATAATGTTTACACACTACTTTTTAGCGGCAGAAATAAAAATTGTGATGGTACCTACCTACAGGGGTCCGACGAGAAACCTACCATCAGTATTTTTAAAAAATACCCCCGAGTTTCTTAACTTGTTCTTCTTAAGAAAGCCTATTCTAAAAAGTCTGTTGTACAATATATAAACGATATTATTTTTATAAAATTTCTATCATTAATGAAAAAATAAATTATTTTATCGTGAATGTTTAATATTTATAAGGAAACCTATTACATTATATCAAATCACCAAAGGTTAGGCAGAAAATGCCATCAAGCATTAGGCCTAATTTTATATATACCTTTGACAAAATTTAAAAATAAATGTACGTTTGGCGCGAACCAAATCTGTCAAAATGAATTTATTTCCAACTTTATTCTGAACCGCGAGAACTGTTAAAAACGTTTTAAATATATTAAATATTTCATATGGAAATATTTATTTGATGGAGTTTACAATTTTTGGTTATTGATTAAAAATTTAATAGTTTCATAACGTTAAAGATCTGATCAGGGTCGACTCAACAGCGCCATTGAGATCAATATCGTAGTTTATATAGTTGTGAGACTAGGTTTCAAGGACAATAAAAAACAAATATCGAAATCCGATGGTACGACATTTTTTTTTAAGTAAATAACAGTGAGTCACTCCTAACCAAACAATTGTATTATTCTTAGTAATATCAAACAGTCACGTGTTTTTTTTTAAGGTATGTGAAAACCACGTTATCTCTATATGGATAAAATACATATTTTACACATGAAAAAGTTGTGCAATATTTCCTTTAGGCATATAAAATTATATAAGATTATGAAATGCAAAGAAGTGGTGGAGAGGACATGAGCAGAACACATTGTCCAGGTAATCCTTTTACGTAATAGGTTATTATATAAATTTTCATCATCAACAAATCATCACAAAATAAAATTTAATTCTCTCTCTCTAAACAAGCTTTAATGAACCTCCTGTGGTTACTTAACAAGTGTTACTGGGCCCATTAGAAACATATGGGTTAAATTTACCTTAAACCTTACTTACTTAAACTCTTACCCGCAGGAAAGGATAATCAAACAAAAAGTGGAAAAATTATGTCCATGGAAAAGGTAGTAGATGATGGATACTTATGATAATGGATTGCCAGGTGCGAAGAAATCGAGAACCTACATCTAAAGGTGGGCATCATAATATTAATAGATTTTAGTATTGGCTGCTTACTGTAGGTCTAGGTAAGTATGATCACTATACATATTTACATCACAAAGAAGTAATATTTGAACATTACTGTTATAATTTTATGTTTATTATATGATTATTGATGGTAATCAGTACTGACATTGATATTACAAGAAATACCTAATGTGATGTAGTGTAAATATCTTGAATATCACATTGCTAAATGCAGCTATCATTAGACGAACACTGTTCATCATAATTTTTATTATGCATAGTAATTATCGGCTAATGGGATACCTCATTGCAAACCAGCTTGGATGATCCAAGGTCACCTTGTACTGGTTTTCAGTTTTTTTTTCTTGTATGCATAATTCGTTTCCAAAATATAACAATTCTCACGAGTTTATATCTTCTCATGTAAACTTGTGAAATAAATTATCTAATTGTCTAATAATTATTAGATGTATATCATTCAGGGATATTTCCCTGGCCTTCTATTATTCTATTTTATATAATGTAACTCTTGAAACAGTTTGTGCAATGTGACCCGAATGCAGTGTTGCCGACTGTCAAATCTAGGTTAAATAAAATGTTATAACCTAAGGTCTGTCTTTGAAGATATTATAAATTATAGATGCATTATTAATATCGATTAGATTATAACTGTGCTATTATTTGTTATTAACAATTTATTTACATGTTTTATATATATATATATATATGCATGATACAATCAAGATATCTGACTGCGAACCCATAGAACAAGTCGAACAACAAATATCTAGGACTCATTATAGATGATAGATTTAATTGGGGCTCACATATTGGATATATTTGCGATAAACTGATATATTAACCGAACTTTATATAATACAACCGAAAATACCATAAACAATATTAATGAATTGGTATAAAGCAATCTCAGATTCGCTTTACAATTATGGCATCTCAAGTGATGGTCGTACCCATAAAACATATTTAGACAAAATTTACAATCTTCGGCTTCGAATACTTAAAGTAATAGGAGATAAAAATACTAAGGTGGAGTATAAAGAGCTATAAGGACTTATTTAAGTATTGTAAAACACTTTCCGTACATGAAAAAGTATACTGCTTAGTAGTAAAAGAAAATAGATGTATCTTAAATATGTTACCTGCGAAAACATATTCAGCATTCGAGATGTGCAAACGGTATAAGACTAATCATGGAACATGTTACCCGAAATATATAACAAATTACCCGGAGACTGACAGGGAGCTTTAAAACAGGAATTCTCTAAAAGGAAAATAATGGCTTATTTCTTAGATAAGGAGGACAATATTAAAATAATACACATGTATGTGTTCATGTGTAATGTAGATGAATATGAGAGTAAAAAAAAATACATCATAATGTAATTGTAGAGTAGTTAATGTTTTCATAAAACTACCCTACAAAATAATGATGCATGAATGGTTTGTATGATATTACTTCTGTCGTTGATTTTGGTTTATCTAGATCTGGTCGGGAAGTAATTAACAGATAAGGAATTATTCTAACACAGAGATGTGCAGTGCCGAGACAAACCAACATGGTTAACCAGACCATAGCAATACATATATATCTGTACTGTGATCAGGTTTGAAGGGCGCTGTAGCTGTTACTAGTGGTAGTATCTCTGTTGGCATATACTCAGGCAGTCCTATGTCCAGTGGCCGACAACGATGATGATAATGATATAATATATATATATATGAAAGTAGGAAATATTTGCATGTTCGAGGATCTTCTTACGCAGTGAAGCTAAGGTCTCTGTAACCGCAGACCATCTAGGTAAGCACCAATTTCTATTCATGATGATAGTAGTATGCAAATGTGTTTTGGTCTAAATGTTGTAGCTAGTGTAATTACTAAGGTAATGAGACTTAATATCTTAGGTCAAAGCGCAAGCACAATATGCTGCTGGGTATATTATACTAACCATCACCTCATCGTTATGGGCTGGCATATCGAAGACAGATGAATGTCTCACTGATAAGGGTTGTGGGTAAAATTAAAAAAATAAATTTAAGTAAAAGGAGTTGGTCCAATTTTAAACTGTTTACTGCCGATTAAATGGTTTCCATGAGTCACAGCTAGTAGATAAAATTGGAACAGAGAAATGGTACATCACCAGAACAGAGGGTAGTGTGCGAGCATTATACAGTTCCGATATGAACAGTTGTAAGTTATCCAATTACAAGGGGTTTACGGAATGTACTAACATTGCAAATAGTTGTCTGGATGCTACCTTAACTACCATCAGTTAAAAATATCACCTCGCGGTGTTAAGTAATAATAAGGATGGGAATACAGTGATGATGTTATAGCAACAGAACAGCTACTAGATATCAAGGCATTCATATATTTCATTATCAATCAGTAACCACACACTTCTCGATGTGGATATCCTCAAAGAGCTACCAATCCAGTCGAGCGTTCCACTTCAGGTTGTTGGTCTACATTGTTGGGGTTATTTTGTTTGAAGATATTTAATTATCATCATCAGGTGACCATCTCTAGTTGGACATCTCCACAGTGATCCTTAATTGATTTAAATAGGTGCAGTCCGCGGAGACCCTGATGTGACTTGACAATCTGGTAAAGCTATTTAGTACTTAAAAATATTATTTGACCATTGATAGACCATGACTATGGATTTCATATTATATACATCATCTCAACCGATACCGATTTTTTATGAATATTAAATGATAATAAATCCAAAGACGAGCATCCTTAAGGTATATGTTTATATGCTGAATCGCTTGATGGTATAGATATCCATATCCATCAAAACAATGTGTAGTTAGTTAAGGTGATATACACTACATGATATTGCAGTCATCATGTAATATAAGCAGTCGGAAGCAGGTGGATGTAAGAAAGTGAGCATTGCTCTTTGTGAAAGACATTGGCAGTGGGCTTATATCCAGCAGTGGATAAACAAAAGGCTGATGATGATGATTTAAATATCTCCAGCCGATCATACCAAAACTAATATTCTCTTATTATTATTAGACAATAGAAATAGCTTATCTAAACAGTCTGGTAACAGCACAGGTTCTTTATGGAGAAGTATTTGAAAGAAACCCTGCTTCTAGGTTGAAGTCAGGAATTATGCAAGTTTATTTTACCCTCGGTTTCCTAGTGTTTTTGATGCCTCTGGACAGGTGCATCCTTACCACTGAGCTACAGCAAGTGCACAATGAAGTCGCATTGGCTACACCTATCGGATTCGCTTACAAATTGATAAGAGCCTTCAAATTCAAAGTCTGTGAAAACCATAGACTCCTTTTGTTTTCTACAACAGGCAGGGCTTACGTTAGTCCCATTCTTACTAGCCTGTATTATAATGGTCGGCTACCATCAGTACAATCTAGATTTTAAATAGTTTTTGTTCGTAATTACCAAGTTATTTATAAAACTGTACTAACAATTATCATTATTATTTCCTGCTTTATATTCAATATAGTTTGTACATCCTCGGAATTTATCGGTAATGAGAGCCCTAAAATATGGTAATATGATATTATTCTCATTAGAAATACTAACCTATTAGAATAATTGAAATATAATTATAGCCGATATTTACACAAATTGCGGTTCACACAAATCCACAACAGATATGTTATCATGGAACTTAGTAATAGACATTTAACTAGATTTTGTATAGTTTTATACTGTTAGTGTCCAAGTTGATTTTTAATTAAAATATTTAAATTATATTTTGTTTAACAAAAAAATAATTAATATAATTGGCTGAACGGACAAATCTTGATGCATTAAAATAATAATTAAAAAAAAAAAGAGATGCTTTTGCAACATGTGTCATTTCTTTATTTTTGTAACATGTTTACATCGGAACGGTGAGAAGAAAGGATTGAAGGTTTGCCAATAATTTATGCTGGAAATATATAATGAATCGAAATCATTATCATTATACTGTTTAATTATTAAAATTAATCAGAACAAAGAGAATATTACTATAGTATGTGATAGAAAAAGGAAACTACAATATCCATAGTACAAAATAAGTCTGATAAGAGATAAGGTGAAACGAATAAAAAAACATTTTATTAACCTTACGCAAACGCGCGATAGAAAAAATAACCTTACAGTTGGTCTTTTTTTTTTTTTTTAACCATTTCCGCTTACAGTAATTTATAGGAAAGGCTAATGTGTAGTCGAAATCGCGTGAGTTACCTTAGTGAGAAGCGGTATTAGACGGCGCGTTCGTATAATTGTTATAAAAAAAAAACAAACAATTGCGCTGTTATATTCAAGGCAGTGGTTACACTCCACTAGCACTGTACACGCGAAAAGGTGTGAAAGCACTGAAAAACTGTTACGACCACTTTATTTCTCGTGAACGACGAAGGTTTCACACAAAACTACGCAGCACAGAATTCACACGGATCCGGCGAGTGATCAATTGTGGAGGTTGCTGTCGTCGCCGGTTTTAGTTTATATCTAATGCACTATATTCCGCAATGGTGTATTAAAAGTTATTTTATAAACAACACTCGTCCGACGGCGTACACACGGGTGTCGGTCTGCGACTGACTTCGGATCGAAGTCGGCGCCGTGCGAACACCGAACACGTCACTGCCGATGACACATAGGACGTGCTATCGCGAACAGGTATCGGTAACAGGTACGCGCTATCGAGTACCCGTACTCGATAACAAAAAAAAATTTTTTTTTTTAATTAAAAGTTTGAGCAAACGTGCGAACAGTTCTCCTGGTGGAAAGTGATCACTGCTGCCGACCTTTCTTTCTAAGAAGTATTTATTCTTAGTATTTATCCCGTCTTATAACGGTGACTTTATTTCTTTCATTCCACTTCTGTCTATTTGAGACAGCTTTCTTTGAGATCACAGCTTATCATATCTTTTGTCACCACACTCAGCCATCGCATCTTCGGTCTTCCCGTACACCGTTTGCCAGGTATGTGGGGCTGTGTGTTTTATTGCCTATGTATTCAGGGGCGTAAAAGATTCCGCCCAGATCGACCTCACCTGCACGTGATGCACCCTGCTGAATAACAGTCGATTCTTTGACCACCCACCAACCCGCGCTGGGCCAGCGTGGTGGGTTACGGCCCAATTCTCCTCAATGAACTCCAACAAACGATGTGGAAATCTTTGTGAGAGACCTATGTCCAGCAGTGGACGTCTGTCGGCTGATAATGATGACTCAGGTGGTCCTTTGACATAGCCATACCATTGCAGCCGGCATTGCTGCACTTTTTTACTATGCATATACTTTTTATTAATAGCTGGGAAAAGGGCAGGAGGAAGAAGAAGATACTTTTTTTTACCGAATCTTAGTACTTCGGGCATATTTCCAAGAGAGTCGGGGACAACCTTCAAAAACTTGGGGTTATGGGCAAAGTAGAAGGAAAAAGGCCGCAGGGCCGTAGTAGAAAGCGTTGGTTTGACTGACTCCAGACTCGGTCTACAATGCTCTGTCGAGTAGCCGGAGATAGAACGATATGGCAACCCATCATGAAGACAAGAGCGATGGGTGGAGGAAGTCCCGACCCCCAAATATGAGGAAAACGAATTTGAGGAGGATACTTTGTTTCATACACATAGTAATGTACGCGAAAGTTATTTTGATTTTTCTCTGCTACTTTAAAACTTTCAATAATCATTGCTGCATAGTCTTATTCAATTATTCAAAAAAACTTAAAAATTAAGTTATTTATTGTTATAAATTAAGTTAAAATACTTAAAGACAAAGTAACTCGAAGTTTCCATAAAAATACTTTAACTTGTTGAGATGATTTTCTTCTTTATGTCCTTGCAATTAGGTTCAATTTTCCCTTTAGTTATAGCGATAAATGAAAATACTAGCAAGTATTTTGGAACCTAGTTTCCGAAACTGGTATTTAAAAATATTTGTACCATGACGCTCCGTTGTGGAATTTTGACTTGATAGGTTATTAGTAAATTTACCACATTCAGGTATCGGTTAACTGTTATAGAAGCTGTTAAATATCGTTAAACTGTATTGTAAATTAGTATTTACGCCATCTAGCGTAATACGGCGACACTAAGTGAACGTAAAAAATATATAACCCAGAAGATGTCGGCGAGGTTGTTTTATTATTCCTTTCGGCGACAATTCGGATTTCAGGAGTCAAGGTCATCACCACCAGGTTACCGTGCTGCTGGACTTCGAGCTGGTGTATTTATTTTAGTAAGAAATTGCGCAATGATTTAGCTTCGGCGGCGCTGACGAATCGGTATGAAACTGCTCGTGTACCGCCGAAGCGCCAAGGTCGCGCGGAATCGCACCTTCGTGGTCGCACGCTCGTGTCTCCACTTCCGCGTCATCCATCAGCACTTACTACTACTAGAGTAAGATAACGTTGAACAAATTCGGTAGTACTTTGAATTGTTTATGACTTGAATACTCATGGACGATGCAGTATCGATGTAGTAGTAAATTTACTGGTCTGTTACCACCGCTTGCCCTGTAGTCTCCTGGCAGTAAGAATAGCCTAAGGTAAGGTATGAATTCACGGGCTTTGAAGGTGGTGCCCTCATTGTCCATTAAGCGAACCCGGGATGAACGAAGGGGTTCATTGGAAGAGCTGCAGCCATCCCTGAGAGGCGCTTCAGGTCTGTCTGAAGACAGAGCCTCCCGCGATGGAGTGACGGAGATCACGGGGTTGTTTCAATGGCTAGTCGCCCCTCATAAACAGACGGTATCATATATTAGTGTGCAAACATTACTGTGATCCGGTTTAAAGGATGCTGTGCCTATTGTAATCCAACTAACTCGCATTGAGACAGCATGGTGGATACACAAGTGGAGATGTTTGTGGAGGTCTGTGTGAATGGATGTCCATCGGCTGATGATGAAGTATCGCCACTGCATCAGGCACAACTTGGTGCAGTGTACACCATCCTAACTAGCGCCTGATCACCAATTTAGATGTCTATATGATAAAAGACTCCCTGCTCAAGTTTTTGGGTTAGAGTCGAGTCCCACTCGAACTTTATCACTTCATAACACGTGACTGGCTGTTATCACTCTTATTTACGTGTACGTAAGTGTGCGGCGCGTTGTAAGCGAAACCGCTTATCATTATTAATATAGTGATTATCGTTATATATATATATATATATATATATATATATATATATATATATATATATATATATATATATATATATATATATATATATTTACGTAATGATTAATGACAAAAGGAAATCATTAAAATATTACTACGGGATACCGCTGCCTGGTAATCAATAAACGACGCTGTGGCCCTCACCAACCTTCATTGGGCAAGCGTGGTGGGAAACGACCCAAATCCCCCCATAAGAACTACAAACGTGGAGATGTTTGGGCGAGGCTTATGACCAGTAGTGAACGTCTATCGGATAATGATGATTAGTACGGGAAGAGCATATGCGCGCCATTTCAAAGTCGATCCTATCATTAAGAATAGTCCACTTAACGTTCCCACTGCTGGGATTGGAGACATGTCCTTGAAAGTACAGTCATGGGTGTTTATCTTAGAGTATGTCGTTCTCCACGGGCTCAGTGGGAATCGAACCTGTGCCTGTTTGAGACGTATAATAAATACCTGAACAATGTTATGGTATCTGTTATACTTCAGGTTTCCTTTAATCGCCAATAGTAATGTTAAGATGTATACACTAGGAGCACAGTTGGAGAAGACCACATTGAAGTTTTTTTTTTTAATCAAACGAAACGAACGGGACGTTGACCTGATGTTAAATAATACGCTTGTCCATAACATGGCGCTAGTTAGGATGATATACACAGCACCGCCTTGTGCTCGTCGCGTTCAAACATGAGATGTAGTCTCGTTACCCCAGTAATTACACTAGGTACAGCGTCCTTCAAACCGGATCACAGTACTGTGTGTCAGCTGCAACAGGCGTTGCGGTAATACTTAGACGGTCTCCGGCAACAGAGACACTACCACCATTTAAAAGGGGATGAATGGAGGAGAGGGGGATAACGAAAGAGAGAAAATGATATTAATGACTCCATAGACCACCTGGTGTGGAACCATATTGAAATTGAAATGTCTTCCCGCCATTTTTCAGAGGACATCAGCAGAATCTAAAAGAACTGATCAACGAGTCCACTACACTGACCTGAATGTATTTCTTGTTGACGGCGGCGACGTCTTCCGGATCCGGACTGAGGCTGCGCATGGTTGGTAGGACATCGTCCAGCATCATCTTCAGGTTTCCAATCGCGCGACCTTTCTATTCGACGTAGCTTTAAACGAGAGTCAGCACCTGGGAAGAAAAGAGATGGAACCTTATTATTTAGGATTTCCAGTAACAGCGTCAGCTTGTGATCGTCTGGAAGACTCCTGTTCTTCTCTTTGGGAGAAGAGATACTTTAAAGAGGGGGAGGTTTACTGGTGGTAGGTATCTGTTGTTGGACAACGTGTAGGTAGGTACCACCGCCCCCCGAACAGTTTCCCGCCTTGTGGTGGTAGGGCTCAGTGCCCTGGCTTGGTCACCCACGGTGAAGCTAAGAGGAACCTACCCGGCCGGACTGAGGTGGCCGATCCAGGTGAGCTCTGTGAGCTCACTTCGGATGTGCGCTGGTGGGCTGCAGGAGCAAGCATGTCTTGCCCTTTGCAGTCGAGGTGGAGTCGCGGAGGGAGAGGAGTGTCGGTATTACGTTTCGCCGTTCTCCCTACCCTGAACCAAAGACCAGATCCGCCGCAGGGAGTCGAAAGAGTTCACTTTTGGTTCCTATAGACTCTGAGTGACGGATTCGAGGGGATCCGTTGTGCAGATGACTATAAGAGGCCGAGAGGAGGGTGCGCTGTATGTTCCGGCGTACCTTGGATAGGTGGAAAAAGGGGATTCTTTCCCCTGAGATGGGGCTGCATGGCGCAGCTGGCGCTGGCAAGGTCGCGGTGGTGTGTGAAAGCGTTCCCGTGGAACATGGTGAAGGTTTCAGTCGGTGCAATTCCGACATAACCTGTCTTCGCCCCGCGAGCGCAGGTATGCGAAGGCATTTCCCCCCCACGTATAGCAAAAAAAAAAGGTAGTTTGTTGCTGTTCCTGTTTGAAGGAAGTTGTAACTAGTGAGATTATTAGGAGTAACGAGATTTGACATACTATATCATGGGGCGGTGAGCGCATTGTGGTGCTGTGTATATCATCCTAACCAGCACCACATCGCTATGGGCACGAGTATCACTTACCATCAGGTGAACGTACCCCTTGTTTCATCTCCTACTTGCATTAAAAAAAAAAACACTAATCTTTTCGATTTAAAAAAGAGTGACTGAGAGCATGTAATATCTCAACTAGAGTACACCAGAGGTCACTTTATCACTCGAGGTCGCCGGATGTCGCGGCTTTTGTTATTAATGTATATTTTTTAATTACGCAATTATTAATAATCATTATGAGATTTATACAATAGGTGGTATTAAATAAAAAACGACATTATTAAAGAGGTTACCTATTACAACCGCTCTATTACCTTTTCAAGTGATACTTCTTTTGGTTGGATGTGAACTGGCTTATATCAGCAGAGAGAGTCAGCTGTATATGTATTAGCCTGTGAGGGAAAAGGACGGAACGAGTTTCTTTAGTTTTCATATGCCGCGTCTTTTTCCCGCGCTACAGCCCGCGGCGATAAGTAATCCGCGCACCATACAGACTGGTCTCCTCGTATCTCTATCTCACTTCAATTTATAAAAACAGAGAGAGAGAGAAAGACTATTAAAGTCTGTTGTACATTATTATACTCCTCTGTTCATTCAGGCTTCAATTTTCGACCAATCTCTCTTCGTCTCTTTCTATTTACGACCTCCATACATATATCCATCTCGCTCTCTCTTATGTTATCGATTTAGTAATACAAATGGTTGATCTGCTTTCTCACTGCTGGGCCCAGCTTCCACAAAGTATCAGTGGAGTACAGTATTAAATAAGCCCTGTAACGCTGTATTGATAGTTTCATGACCAGGTCTAAAAAATCTCGTTACAGTGCGACTAAGAAAAGTATAGTCTTCTCTAATTCTGTCATGCGAATGGCATAACTTCAATAGTACAGGGTTTAAAAAGCCTTGTATAGCCAGGATGATAGTTTCACGACCAGGTCTAAAAAGCCTCATTACAGTGCGACTAAGAAAAGTATAGTTTTTTTTGTTATGCGAATGGCACAACTTCAACAGTACAGGGTTTAACAAGCCTTGTACACCTAGGATGATAGTTTCATGACCAGGTCTAAAAATCTCCTTACAGCACGATTAAGAAAAATATAGTCTTCCCTGTTATGCGAATGACATAACTTCAACAGTACAGGGTTTAACAAGCCTTGTACACCTAGGATGATAGTTTCATGACCAGGTCTAAAAATCTCCTTACAGCACGATTAAGAAAAATATAGTCTTCCCTGTTATGCGAATGACATAACTTCTACTGTACAGGGTTTAACAAGCCTTGTACAGCCGGGATAATAGATTCACGACTACTTAACATCTCGTTACAATGCGACTAAGAAAACTAAAGTCATCCCTTTTATGCGAATGGCATAATTTTTATCTTACATGGTTTAATAAGCCCTGTACTAGTCACAGTATTTGCCACCAGGTCTAAGACGCACTGCAACACAGGCATAGAAAGGACAAAAAACGGCGTCCCCAGCTACGTTCAGGTCGGAACGGCCGTGGTGAATACGTGTTAATGTGTACATCCTTGAAATGTGCTCGTCAGCAAACACTGCCGGGGCCCAGCGCTGGGCGACGTATTTACTCGTGCAATTACCTGCCCACTGTTATATATAGCGTATACGCTCATGTGCTAATCGACTCCGGCGCAGGCGTCGGCGGATACTACACGGAGGATCCGGCTTCGATTCTGGGACAGATTTTTAATCCCACTCATTATCCCCATTAGTGGGAATGAATCCCACGTCATCAAAATGAAGTAAGATGGCGCGGTAGTTTTATGTCCAACGGTGGGCGCACGATCTTGATCAGTGGGAATGGAGCCAGCCTCTTCAAGTCGATGTTACTAGTTGGATTGAATCTTGATGATAGCATCATCCCAGTCATCAGGTAATCTGCAATCCCAATGTTGGGGATACCTGGGTTCTCATCTAGGGTGTGAAGGCAGACGGTAATTATGAGACCGTGAGTACTGTATAACACCACCATCACAGCCTGGTCAGGGTACGCCAAGAAGTGCTGCTCCTCACTCGCAGACTGATAGTCATGGTTACTGCACACTGATAAGCAGCCGATGTTCTTATCGCTTATCAGTCGACGCTGATAAGACGCCTCGCTTTCCGCGCTGCAACAACGCGACCGGAATTCGTTTGTGACCGGAAAAACAAAACAAAATGGCGCCGGTAACATCTTCACAGACGAACTGTTGACCTGGTGGTATACCTTGATCAGGTAGCAATTTAAGATGCTACCATCAGTTGTGAGTGTTGGTGATCGCGTTGAGAGGCAGATGATTGGGGTGTAGAGTGCTGGTCCGTGGTGGGGGAGGTTCATGAGTTTTTTTTTTGTTTAACGTGGGGGAAATGGCGCATACCCGTCTTTGCGGGGGCGAAGACGGGTTATGTCGGACTTGCACCGACTAAAACCCCTACGATGTTCCGCCTCATCGCCATGATGGCAGGGTCACGGGAACGCGGTTACGCACTCAACTGCGACTCTGCCGGCGCTGGTCGCTTGCGCAGCCCCACCTCGGGAGGGAGGGATCAACCCTCCTTTCCAGAGCGCGCCGGAACACGCAGCGCACCCTCTCCTCGACCTCATTGCGCGGGCGACCGGTTCCCCCGAACCTGTCGTCCAGAGGCCATGGGAGCCACGGGAGAAACCTCTACCGGCTCCCCGCGGCGGAAGGGTTTCAAGGTTGGAGGAGAGTCTGAATAGGTCCTGGGTTTGGTTTGAACCCTGTTAGTTGTTATGAGACCCTTTAGACGCCCTTCTATATTATTATTCTTTTATTAATAATTAATATAGATCGGGGGTGTAAGGGTGGTAATATCAACTCGCGGGATCCAAGTGAACATCACCAGCTCGCGGTGCAGCCTACTGGTCGACAAACGAGGCACTGGCTCCCGCCGTCAGCGTGGTCGAAACAGACCCTCTCACGGGAATCCGTACAAATGTGATCGTCTACGTCCAGCAGTGGGCGGAGTATATTGCTTGAAGGACTGACTGCTGATGGAGCAGTAAGGTTGGGATGCCTAAGGTGGAGCGATGATCTGGTGAAGGTCGCAAGAATCCGCTAGATAGAGACCGACCGGAGAGGTCTATAGTAGTGGTCTGGCTGCTGCTGCTGCTGCTGATGAATGGAGCTACAGTAGTCCAGTCCAAGTATACCAGCAGTCACCTTCCAGAGCAGCGCGCAGTAAACATTTACTGTAGCGTCGCTTGTACTTTATCTAGGTGCTAATTAGCATTAGGGTTGCCCCAAAAACGTTATCGGTTTCGTAAAAACCGAGGAACCGGTTCTTCAGGTATTTTTTTTTTTAATTCATCGAACGGTCTACCGCAACGTTCACCTGATGGTAAATGATACATCCATAACGCCGCCAGTCAGGATGGCACAATACACCACTACCCTAGTAATAACACTGGCTACAGCGCCCTTCAAACCGGATCATAGTAATGTCTGGACAATACTGTCTGCTGTGCTGGTATCCACTTAGAATGTTAGTAAATAGTAAATATATTACAGTATCGTAGATGCAGTAAGAAAACTTCATAACCAAGTTTTTTTTTTTTTTTTTTTTTTTAATTTTTATAAACATAAATCTAGAAATACTCAGGTCATCAGATGAGGAGTGTTGACTTTACTGGACTCCAGTTGGATAAGTCAGGTTACGCATAACCATGACGACGTGGTAGTAATGATGGTACACTGCACCACATTGCGCTCGTCATCTAAGACCTAATATGTGTCTCGTTAACCCACTAGCTGCAGCGTCCTTCAAACCGGAACGGAGTAATGTTCGCAAATGATTCTATTTAATTAAACAGCTCCTTTATCCCCTTTTATAACTTTTCCCACTGTTGGGAGTTTGTATTTGAAAAGTATGTACACTACGACCACGAACGAGGTGTCTGGCTTCCGCCAGGCCGTAATGGGCCAGCGTGGTAGGTAGTGGCCCAAAACCCTTCATTTGAACCGCCTTATACGACTGAAGGTCGCGGGAAGCCGCTGGACAGTGCAGGATCATTAAACATGGAGATCTTTTGGTGAGGCGTTTGTCCAGCAGTGGGACGTCTATCGGTTGATAATAATACACAACGCAAAATCGATTCGTCGCTTAATTAAAAAAAAAAAAAGCTTCGTCATCCCAAACTTGATGTAGTAATCGCGTGTGGTAGTACCAGAAAAAAAACCATCTTTGTGGTCATTTTTTCTTAATTAAAAAAAAAAAACCTATACCGGACATGCCCAACAATGGGCAAGTGGTAAAAAACACGCGAGGTCGAGTGGCTGATGATTATAACCTGCACGTGTATAATGACAGGTCATACACTACTGGTTTCTGTTGGTAGACCTTCGCGCCGGATGCCGTAGGCAGGTACCACTGCAGCCGACAAACAGCACTGGATATATATTAACTTGTTCCGGTGTGAAGGGCGCTGGAGCTAGTGAAATTACTGGGGTAACGAGATTTAACATCTCACATTGGAAAACGAGGAGTTGAACGAAGTGCAGCTTTAATATCCTTTGATACCCTGCTCCTCGGGGGAGGGTAAGGTTTTGTGGGATTTTTAAAGACTAAAACCCTCTCGGTGGTCATCACCATTGCCGGAGACAGACCCTGGGATCTCCTACGAAATGCACCGTTCATCTCTTTCACCATACGCTCGCTTAGTAGGCGATGAGGGAAAGGAAATCCGGACACACTTTTAAACGCCTTATACGACAGCCAGGCTTACCTCAATCCTGTCCTTACTAGCCTGATACCACAGGGCCAGCAGTGCAAACATCCTAACCAGCGCTACACTGTTACAACACACCACTTATTATTAAACAAACATCCTCTTCATCGGATAGATATTTTTTCTTGAACGTCAATTTTTCAAAGACGCCATTAAAGTAAATAATTTCAAGTTGTATGATAAAAAAAACCCACAATTGCAAAAACTACAACACTTGAGGATATAGATGCGTGGTAACGGCGGTGTCCATGATATGTGGTGGGGAGTGGGACGAGAACCTTTTTATACCAACAAATTGTTTTTCGACAAATCGACACGAGCGGAACATCACTCAACAGTTAGTGTTGCGCCATAACAATATGCCAGGACGATATATATTGCAACATACATATATACAACTATATATTTCTTTACCAAAACTGTATTAATATATATTCAGAATAAATGATGTAATTGCCATTGGATGGTGGTAAGCTACCAGCCAGGACAGTCACCATATTATATATATAAATGTTATATATGCAAAAAATCGGATTCTAAACTAAGATCACTTCATTTTCTTTTACTACGACGTTACCTGTTTGGATACAGAAAAAAAAAAGAAAAAATAAAATCCAATAGATAATTACCAGTAATATATCTCACAATACATTTTATTGTATCAAAAATTTTTATATTAAATTAAAAATTAATAATAAATAAAATATAATTTATATGTAATTACACAGATATAAAATATTTGTGTATGGCGAAAATATCGGAATCCGAACTGAGATAATTTTTATTCTTTTATTTACGGTGCTCCCTGATTGGTTGTTGGTTAGATGTGTCAAACGAATACAATGGCGGTGTTTAATTAAATTGTGCTTTTCAATAACGAGGTAACATATTAGTTCTGATGACGATGAGCCGGTGAAGGTCGCGGTAAGCGGTTGCAAGCGATGCAGAACCGATCAATAAGGAGATTTTTGGTGGAGGCCTATGCCCAGCAGTTGAAATCTGTCGACTATTCCATTTCTTTTTTCTTATCTTTGTATCATCAAGGTCAGAGAGACACCAACGTCTTGGTTGTAAAGGAACAGTGTGGCCGGTAAGCTATTCCGTTTCTTTGCTGTTTTCGATGAAGAATAAGGAGCTGAACATCTTTAGAAAACCACAACTACATGGAAACGGTCAGTAGGTCTTTGTTGCCGGAGACTGTCTAGACAAGTGCCGCCGCAGGGCAACCGACAAACAGTACTGTGCAAATATTACTCTGTTCCGGTTTGAAGGGCGCTGCAGCTAGTGTAATTACTAGGGGTAACGAAACTCAACGTATGTGTCAGGTGATCAGCGCAATATGGGAGTATCACTCACAATTAGGTGAACGTCCCGCTCGTCTCGTCCTATATAAATCAACGCGAGCCCAGCTGTGGTGCCGTATAGATGAGGCGACAGGTCCAAAGTCCTCAGTATATTGGTTTTGCGTTTGTATTCACACTGCGCACCAGTCGAATTGCTTCGGCCTTGGCGCGGCTCCATATTCATACGTATAATCAGCGCCGCCATTTTGTATTTCGCGTCTATTTATCTTTTTTTGCTATATGTTTACATTACCTCAATATTATATGTGCGAAGGTATGGCTCGCTGGCCTAATGGTTAGAGCGTGCGGCCTTCAATCCGAAGGTCGCGGGTTCGAATCTCGGCATGTACCAATGACTTTAATATTTAAGTTATGTACATTTGTGAATTTTAGTAACAACAGCGAAATACAAATGGGGAAGAAAAAAAAAAAAAAACCTCCCCAAAGATTCCCAAAAATAGAGGGTTGATGTCAGGCAGGCGGGGCCGGTCTTAAAAAGTTTAGCCAAAATTATTTACAACATGTTCGGTAATGAAGAACATGTTGTGCCGACCCTACATAAAGTGGGACCAGGGCAGGAGAAAGAAGAATATTATATGCGCGAAATAAAAACTTGACTGGTGCTTACTCCTTAAGCAATAGTTGAGCGCTGGTTTGCTGAAACTGAGGTCCCCGGTTCGATTCCAGCGACCACCATCAGCCTCAGTAGGTTCTAAAACCATCTGAAATTGAGGTCTAGATTTAACTTCTTGCAAATACGTAGTGCTTTTTTTTCATTTAAACAACGAGTCGAGCGCGAAGTTCACCTGATGGTAAGTGATACGCCCGCCTATAACATGATATATATATATATATATATTCTGGCCATATGTGAGGCAACCAAAATGGTCCTCAAGGACGGAAGCGAGCTATGGTCTGTACAGTAACTAAAGACGTGCTGGATACTGTTACCAATCATGGCTTCCTCCATCCTCTTGCGGCGGTGGCCAAGGAGGATTAGCGGTGGGCCTCTACCCAGAGCAAATACGTGTCTGGGTCGATTCTCACGGAGAGGTTCCTGGTAATGATCGTGCTGATGAATTAGTCAAGCTGGCTGCTCTTAACAGCAGAAGGAAGCCGGGTCATGCACCAATGCCGGTATCATATGTTAAACGTTTGCTTGGAGATGCATCAGTTGTGAGATGAAGCGCAGCACCGCGACCATCACCAAGTTATTTTTCCTGATCGCAGCAGAGGCATATCAGGTAATGAGGAAGGTCTGACCAACTAGACAGTTAATCCAGATATTCACTGGCCACGGCGGATTCTCCCAATACGTGAACCGTTTCAAGTGTCGGGAGATCCCGTCGTGCAAATGTGATGACGCAGTGGAGGAAACGGTTCCTCATTTGCTGACCGTCCTATACATAGATGCCTAGGGTATAACTTTGAGCTGGAGACAGGGTTAAGAACAGACACAGCCAGTCTACCCGAGATGATAAAAAATTAACTACGAGGAGGGATCAAAATGTAGTGACGACATATATACTCCTTGGTAAGAAAAAATAATACTGGCCGCCATAGCAATAATACATGTTTGTAATAATAAAAAAAAATAATACTGGCCGCCATAGCAATAATACATGTTTGTAATATTAATAAAAAAAATAATACTGGCCGCCATAGCAATAATACATGTTTGTAATATTAATAAAAAAAAAAATCTGTTTTGTTTTCTTTTTTATTAATGAAGCCATTTGTTGGGTTCGTGTGTGAACGTGTTCTCGGTAATGGAGGAGGGCGAAGTGCGAGTCGTTATTACATAGCTCTGTTTGGAGAAGTTGGCGACGGAGGAGATCCATTGCGATCTGGTGGCGACATTGAGAGAGTCCGCTCCGCCGTATTCCACTGTCGCATGGTGGACTTCTCAATTACGAGTGGGGAGAACGAGCGCGGAAGAGGAACGTTGCGTCGCCACGTCCATCGACGTCAGTCAAACGAGAACATGTTGCGGAAGTCGAGATGATTGTATTGAGCGATCGAAGAGTCACCATCAGGTACTTAGTCCAAGTAACTGGCATTGCGTATGGAAGTATTCCATCTATATTGAAACAATCTTTGAATGTGAGATCAGTCTCCGCAAGATGCGTGACGAGAATGTTGACCGACACAGGTACGAAGACGTTATCAAGGTGATGGACGCCGTGGAGAGCTTTTTGCAGGACCAAGACAATTTTTTTTTTTAAAGGTATGAAGACTTGGAACAGCGCTGGACTCGGTGTGTAGAGAGTCGGAGACTAGGTGCAAAAATAAATAATTAAGTTATCAATAGCCATTATATTCTATCTCACTCTCACTAATTGATCCCTCGTAGTTAGAAGTAAGTTCATAAATTATTGTATAAAAATATATAATAATTAATAATATATATTATATAATATATAATAATGAAATATTACTTTATTCATATCTACACAATAATATTGTGTATTCCTGTGTATATCAGATAGATAGCATAAGTATAGATAATGTAAACAAACGAATAATATACATAAATTGTGAATGTTGTAAATAATAGGATAAGGGAAAATCCTGAATAATAATATTAAAGAAAATTTTAAATAAATATAAAAAAAAATTCTCAAGATGAGCGCAACGTGATGCTGTATAACATCTAAGCGTCACGTAATGGACGAGCGTATCACTTATCAGGTGAACCTCCCACTCTCGTAGCTTGATATAAAAAAGCTATTTACTTCTAAAATTAAGACGCAACAATAAAAACAAAGTATTTTTTCTATATATGAGTGTTGACTCCCACAGGTGGACATGAGCCTCTACTCAAGCCCACGACCTTCGCCAGATCCTCAGCCCACCTCCGAGCGGCGATGCTAATAAAGAATTACGCCGTAACACGCAATTGTCTTTATCAATGGCGCGCGGTCGAAACGCGCGCGATATGTTTCCTCTAATCCGATAACAGAGGCACAGATAACACAAACATGGAGCCCGATAATTGTGACCAAAAAAAAAAAATTTACAATATAATTCAGGTTTGGAGTGTGCCGGTGGTTTTAAATGACTGATAATCTGTGACATAAAAAAAAAATTCCACAATGCCTAAAGAATATTGATTCCTATCAACGATTTCTTTATCATCGCGATTCGAACCCTCGTCCCTGTAGTATGACGGTGTGCGTCAGTCGGTGAGCTATCGCGGGCTAGGGCTAATACATCATTAAATAACAGAGTGATTCATTTCGAAATAACCGCAGCGAGGTTTAGTAGTGTATATACTTTATTTATCCTGTAACGCGATACAAGAGCCGAAGCCATGCTGCAATTACTGATGAGTAGTAAGTATTTTTTGTATTCACTACTACCATCCAAAGCGTCATAGTAATATATATAATAAAAAGATTTTTTTAATGTTCCCACTGCTGGGAACGGGGGAGTGGACGGTGGTGTTTGCTCTTAGTTTATGAAACTGTAGCCCACTGGTATTCGAACCCGCGGCTACATTACCAACTGAACTACGCGACTACATCCGGCTCGCACACTTGTACGCGTATTGCGCAATGTTGCGCGATTTTCCGCTTAGCAATCGAGAATGTTGGCAGAGAACAGTCGTCATAAAAGAGAACATAGTTAGTCGACTAACATAGTAAACAGTCAACTAACGTCGTAAACTGGTAATCGACTACCATAGTGATCAGATAGTGGTTACAATATAAATCGATAGCCGATTAGCATAGTAAACAAATAGTCGACTAATTTAGTAAACAGATAGTCGACTAAAAATAATCTAACATATGAATTAATTAAGGTGGTTGTGTCTACATTAATATTAATATAATTATATATTTAATATATTATCTCATTTGCTGTGGAGATCTTATGGGAAAGTCTATGCCCAGCAGTGGGGCTCTATCAGATAATCATATATATATATATATATGGAATTAGATATACAAGCGAGGTCAATTATGAGAATAGTTTTCTTACATTACCGGTAATCTTTATTTGAAATGACGAGCGTTGTATGATGCAGTGTGAACATCTGAACTTTCTATGGGTGGTGTCAATGTTATACGCATCGAAGAGTCGCTGGTTCGATTCCAAGGTTTCACTGTTGTGAAGGTAGATTTATATCCTGTGGGAACATTCCTTCGTTTCCCACTGTAGGTGATGACCGAGATAAAAGATAAAATCAGTATGCAAACATTACTGCGGTAACATGCTTCAAGGCGACGAACATGCGGCGCAGTGTGCACCATCCTAACTTCAGTTCTCGTCCCTTACGTATAATAAAAAAAAATATTAATATTAGGCGTGGGACTGTACACCAGCGCCGCGCCCATCTCGTCACCATTCACCAATCTATTGAATGAATCGACACACAACGCGTTTCACTTCCGCCATCGACAAACACTCTTTTTTTTTTTTTTTAATCGAGACCCAGGGCAACGACAATAACACAGTCATTAAACAATTTAACTAATAATTAAATTTTATATACTTTAAATATATATATATATATATGAGTGTATACATATATGTTTGGTTCCCAACTGTGGGAATATTAAGTGGGCTTCCGTATACCGTCGTAAATATCTATATTTTGATAAGTATAAAGCTACGATTGATATCTTAACGCATTATTTGCATAATAAACGGCCCACTTAACGATCCCACAGCTGGGATTGGAATACTCTCACAAGTGCAGAGTCGACAGCACGATCCATTACCGGCTGGTGATGCTAATGGAAAATGTTATCAGTTTCCAGTTTCACTTTTCAAGGCTAACGGGAATCGAACCCGCCGTCGTCGGCACGCCGCGGACTGAGCTATAAATAAACGGTTTTCTGTTATCATATGAATATATATATATATATATATATATATATATATATATATATATATATATATATATATATATATATATATATATATATATATATGTAATATCTGCAATAAGAACAAATTTAATTTCGTATTCGCGCTGGATGCTGACGGTGAAGTCACAGGCAGAAGTTACTCCGACTCCTGACGGCACCATCGCTTGCTGCTGTCAGTCGTAGTCGATTATAAATCCTTTAATAATGGAGGGATGTAATAATGTAATAATAATTATATGTCAGATTATCTATAGCTAATTTAATGTTTATCTCGGTAAGTTCCTCCGTAACACGCTCGTTGGGCTTTCCCGTCACTTGATAGCGAGTGATGCGACGCTGGCCGCAGCGCCTCGTGTACGAGGGGTGATGTACCACCGCTTGTCACCAGCAACGACGCAGCGAAGAGAAAGAGAGAGACGTATATAAATAAACTGTTACATCATACTCACTCAACGGTGATATGTCATCCAATAAATTATTTTGTAAATGGAACGCCAGCACAGCACGATTGTAAACTTCGCACGCGGTTTTAAGATAGAAAAAAAAAAAAACGAAAACAAAATGAGCTGTCAAAGTGTAATGGCGCGAAAGCGTGTTTATAGGTTATGCGATGGCGCGAAAGCGGGCGGTACGGCGGTGTGCACGGCGCGGCGGGCGGCGGGCGACTGGCTCAGCCGGCGTCGCGGCGAGTGATAGTGAGTGATAAAGCGGTACAACCGAACGTGTGCGCGATACGGCGCGGGGCGAGCAGTGTAACACACATGGTGTGTGGACTATTTTTTTTTTAATTATACCGACAATACGCGCGGGATATTTGTCTGGTGTTACGCCTACCCATAAAGTCACGTGACGCCAGTTAGGATAGTGATGCACCAAATGAAGACTCACTCCGCCTCAACGTTACATGATAAAGAATACCGCGTTGTTACTCAATGTAGCGATGATAGTGCAGTAAAGAGGTTCTATACTTTATTTATTTATAACAGTAAATAATCGGTCTCCATTTTTAAATGTAGACTAATTTGAAGTAGATCTGTCGGGAAATGGAATAACAGAATAACTGACGTTCGGTACGCAGACTCTTACTGATGGGTTGTTTCCTTTGTCAGGATAACGATTGACCGGATAACATAAAGTTAACTTCATCTTGATTTCTATAAGTAACTCAACTTGACATCGTCGTCCCGCCGACCGACACTTAACAATCTTTTAAAGAGATTTTCATTATAGTAATTTATTTAGAGAAAATCTCCGTTTCACTCCCTCTCTCTTTCCCTATCTCTCTCTCTCTCCCTCCCACCGGCTATAACCCAACGATATGACTTATAGCTAAAATCGTGGGAACGCTTTCGCACACAACCGTGATACATTAACACCACTTATATACAATGATTGTAAACATCATCATCAGCCGACTTACGTCCACTGCTGGACATAGATCTCCTCCAAAGATTCCCGCATGATCGGGCAGGGATTCATATGGAGGGGATTTGGGTCGTTTCATACCACGCTGGCCCAATGCGGGTACTATCGTATACATAAATAAACAATACTTTTTTCAATACCTATATACACTTGGTGAACCATCATATCTGATGATTAACAGCATTTTATTATCACGGTTCTCATAATGAGAAATGGATTTTATTGCATCTCATTAAATTAACATTAATTAATGTTCAAACGTTCATTTTAACCATGCGCGTGAACAAACTAACTGCTCTGCTGTTCGCTTGTAAGTACATAAACATTATCGTCCACGCCCACTGCTGGACCATTGATCTTCACGCCGATCGGTCTGGCACTTTTCGCGTCCAGCGTCATCACATCATAAGGTTGCCGGCCACGTTATCATGGGGCATACCGTCACCCTAATGAAGGTGGGAAATAATTATACTCCTCCTGATGGTAGGACTACTTTATTATCCCATCAGCTCTCAGTCCTTCCATCCTTCAGACTATTAGACCATAATCCATCATCATCATTATCAACCGGTGGATGTCCACTGCTGGACATAAGCATCCCCCAAAGATCTCCACGTCAAACATTCTCACCAGATCGTCGGTCCACCTTGTGGGAGACCTCCCAACGCTACGTCCACCAGTACGCTGGCGCCACTCGAGGACCTTACTGCCTCACCAGCCGTCGGTCCTTCGAGCAATGTGCTCTGCCCACTGCCACTTAAGTCTAGCAATCTTTTGAACTATGTTGGCGACCTTAGTTCTTCAGCGGATCTCCACATTTCTGATTCATCATGCAGAGGAACTCCGAGCATAGCTTTCTCCATTGCCCTTTGGGTGACTTTCAGCCTTTTCATAAGGCCGATAGTGAGGGTTCACGTCTTGGATCCGTATGTCAACACTGGCAGCACGCAGGAGTTGCAGACTTGTCTTCATACACTGCGGTATCTGAGACGAGAAGATGCTGTGTAGCTCCCGAATGCTGCCCACAGGAGTTGGACTCGTCGATTGACCTCCTTCTGGAAGTTGGACTTGTTTAGCTGGACTGTTTGTCCAAGGTATACGTATTCGTCGACAACGTCCAGTGTAGAGCCCTCGACCCTTATTGACCAGTTCATCCAAGAACCTCCTAATTCATGATCAGATGGAGCATAGCCTTCGCTATTTGGATGGCCTTTATCCTTTTTATAAGACCCTTTGTGTATCCATCGGCATTAAACATCATCGTCGTTTAGACTACGGTCATCAGGTTTGAAGGGCGCTGTAGCTGTTATGGTAACAGAGTGAACATAGACAAATTTATGTTCCCGTTGCTGGTGTTCGGTACCTGCTCTTATAAAGAGAAGGCCATGGACAATTTGACAGCCTGAAGGCAGAAAGAGACACCAGGTTTGTCCAGCTAGACTATACCTTCAAATGTGACACTAAATGTGATAATAAAGACACAACCTTCAAGCCTTTTTGTAAAAGACCTGTCCTGTCCAGCCGTGGACGTCTCTTGGCCGAGATGATGATGAAGCTTTAAACTTATAGAGAATTCATCCAACTCCTTAGACGCATTGAACTGCGCGGAGCAGCTGCAGCTGACGCGGGTGCAGCAGAGCATAATGGACGACCTCTCTTGGGGCGTGAAGCTGCAGATCCTGAAGGACTTCTCGCAGCCCGGCAGGCGGGTGGGTATGCAGCTGCTGGTCGACGGAAGGCGACAGGGCAGTATGCCCGGCCGGCCGCACTTTCAGGACAACGAGATCAAGCTGAAGCTGTTCCGAATGATGCACGAGTCGATAAGCGACAGCGAGACCAAAATAAAGAGGGCGGAGACGATAAGGAAACACTACGAGAACAACACCTCCTTCGAAGTTGGCTTCATTGTAGCGGACACGACGGACAAGTACACGTCCATGGTGGACATCTCGGCGATGCTGAAGAGGCTCTTCACCGAATGGAAGCCGATCGAGCACATCAACGCGTACGAGCACATCGCTAACAAGGGCATCGAGATCAACCACCTAATCGAGCTGGTGAAGACGGTGGTGAAGAGGAACCAGACCACGCTGTTTTACAGGCGGTTCTTGAACCTCAGCTTGTAGAGGTCCTCGCCACGAAACGAACCCAAAAATTAAAAAAAAAAATTATTTTTATGTAGGTGATAAAAATAATATACTGCTCCACATAATGGTGCTGTCCAGTCCAGAACACCTGGACGTTCACCTGATGGTAAACAATGAAGGTTAGTCTATATTGCCGGAGCCCGACTAAGTACCACGGCAGCACTTGTTGCAGACAACGCACAGTACTGTGCGAACATTACCATGATCTGGTTTGTAGGGCGCTGTAGCTGTTACTGGTGGTTAGGTCTCTGTTGCCGGAGACCGTCTAGATACTATCACAGCGCCTATTGCAGACACAATACTATGCAAGCATTACTGTGTTCCGGTTTGAAGGGCGCTGTAGATACTAAACATGTCACTCAGGGCGCAATGTGGTGCAGTGTATATCATACTAGATAGCACCACATTGTTATATGCAGGCGTATCAAGTAGGTGAAGGTCTAGCCGGTCTCGTTGCTTCTTCAAGAAATATTGCGCCTTTTCCCATAGCAACGTAAGGCTAGGATGTATACACAGCACCAAACTGTACTGACACTCGTTACTCCAGTAATTTCACTAGCTGTACTATGTGTAAATAGACTTAATATCATCCGTCTTAAGGCAAGAAGCGTGTGTAGTGTATACGTCTTAACTAGTGCCACGTTTTTCTAAACAAGGATGTTATTTACCATCAGGTATTCGTATCATTATTATAAAAAAATATCTAGTGTGCTTTCCGTGTATTGTGTAATTTAGTACTACTAGTACTACTAGTACTAGTAGTACTAGTAGTAGTAATGTACTTTTTAACTAAATAAAAAAAGATTACAACGTTAGTACTTGAATTTGGACCTAAATGCAGTGCTTTTATAAATGGCTAAAATAACGATGACCTGATCGATGATAAAATAAAACATTTCATCATCATAATCCCAAAATTGGGTCTCCCACAGCTGGACAGGAATCTTTATTAACGTACCCCACAAACAACCATAATAGTAATATACCCTACAAAACACAACCTTGCTATGTCCAGTGGAGAGAGTAAGAGTTCGTGTATCGTCATCATAATCAACATCATCCCGCGGCAGTCCACAGCTGGACATGAGTGTTTAGTAATGTACCCTACAAAACACAACCTTGCTATGTCCAGTGGAGAGAGTAAGAGTTCGTGTATCGTCATCATAATCAACATCAGCCCGCGGCAGTCCACAACTGGACATGAGTCTTTAGTAATATACCCTACAAAACACAACCTTGCTATGTCCAGTGAAGAGAGTAAGAGTTCGTGTATCATCATCATCATCAACCTCAGCCCTCGGCAGTCCACAGCTGGACATGAGTGTTTAGTAATATACCCTACAAAATACAACCTTGTTATGTCCAGTGGAGAGAGTAAGAGTTCGTGTTTCGTCATCATAATCAACATCAGCCCGCGACAGTCCACAACTGGACATGAGTCTTTAGTAATATACCCTACAAAACACAACCTTGCTATGTCCAGTGAAGAGAGTAAGAGTTCGTGTATCATCATCATCATCAACCTCAGCCCTCGGCAGTCCACAGCTGGACATGAGTGTTTAGTAATATACCCTACAAAACACAACCTTGCTATGTCCAGTGGAGAGAGTAAGAGTTCGTGTTTCGTCATCATAATCAACATCAGCCCGCGACAGTCCACAGCTGGACATGAGTCTTTAGTAATATACCCTACAAAACACAACCTTGCTATGTCCAGTGGAGAGAGTAAGAGTTCGTGTTTCGTCATCATAATCAACATCAGCACGCGGCAGTCCACAACTGGACATGAGTCTTTAGTAATATACCCTACAAAACACAACCTTGCTATGTCCAGTGAAGAGAGTAAGAGTTCGTGTATCATCATCATCATCAACCTCAGCCCTCGGCAGTCCACAGCTGGACATGAGTGTTTAGTAATATACCCTACAAAATACAACCTTGTTATGTCCAGTGGAGAGAGTAAGAGTTCGTGTTTCGTCATCATAATCAACATCAGCCCGCGACAGTCCACAGCTGGACATGAGTCTTTAGTAATATACCCTACAAAACACAACCTTGCTATGTCCAGTGAAGAGAGTAAGAGTTCGTGTATCATCATCATCATCAACCTCAGCCCTCGGCAGTCCACAGCTGGACATGAGTGTTTAGTAATATACCCTACAAAATACAACCTTGTTATGTCCAGTGGAGAGAGTAAGAGTTCGTGTTTCGTCATCATAATCAACATCAGCCCGCGACAGTCCACAGCTGGACATGAGTGTTTAGTAATATACCCTACAAAACACAACCTTGCTATGTCCAGTGGAGAGAGTAAGAGTTCGTGTATCGTCATCATAATCAACATCAGCACGCGGCAGTCCACAGCTGGACATGAGTGTTTAGTAATATACCCTACAAAACACAACCTTGCTATGTCCAGTGGAGAGAGGAAGAGTTCGTGTATCGTCATCATAATCAACATCATCCCGCGGCAGTCCACAGCTGGACATGAGTGTTTAGTAATATACCCTACAAAACACAACCTTGCTATGTACAGTGGAGAGAGTAAGAGTTCGTGTATCATTATTACCAATACCAATCCACGGGAGTCCACTGTTGGACATAGGCCTCTCCCAACGATGCTGCAATAAAACTCGGTAACTGGTTTGTAGAAATTGTTCAATAGGAAGGTTAAAAGCTGTTGTGAGAGCGGAAACATACTCTTTCTCTTTCACTCACGCAGTAAAACATCATGACGAAACAAATTAAGGTATATTTAATTCGAGGAGTACTACGTCATCTGATCCTCACTCCCCCGGCCACACGATGCCCTCGATCCAGTCGAGGTAGCTGGAGACCCTGGTGTAGACAGCCGGCTGGCCGCTCTGCGCGCACTTGCCACCGAATGAGGTTATTCCCACCAGGTAGAAGATGCACTGGTTCTCCTCGGATACAACTTGCAGCGGAGAACCGGAGTCGCCCTGGTGGAAGATAAGATTGATTAAAAAATTGAGCACGAAGTTTGGAGAAGGAACCTTTTTAGGATGTTTACAGAAACGGAGTGGAAACTGGAGAGGAGGCATGTGCTGATGGTAAGTCAGCTACCATCAACACATGCGGCTTACTGTTGTACTATAGTTCCTACCTGGCAGGTATCCTTCCCACCTCGCAGTTCACCAGCGCACATTTGCGATGGTATGAAGCCGTCCCAGTACCTGTTCGCCTTCAGAATTGTCGAGCAGTACCTGTTGGTGAGGAGCGTCAGGGACACCTTCTGCAGCTCACTCGAGGTCTGCATGGTGTCTGTGATTAATTGTAACATTTTATATCTGAGCACTAAAAACCTAATTAGTAGTAGTATATAAATATTACTGAGTAGCAGAGTGAAAATATTACTATTCCGTAGTATGGAAATAATACTACACAGTAGTGTCCAGACGTGAACGTGTTCCGGACTGATGGAAGGTGTAGCTTACGGAGTTATTGGGTTAACGAGACTTAAGCAACACGTCACATCTTAAAGCGGCAAGCACGATGTGATGCAGGGTAAACATCCTAATCAGCACCAGTGTTATAAACAGGCGCATCACTCATCATCAGGTCATACTATTCAAAAACCAGTCACATTTATATTTCATAATAGCTGATAGCTCTCCAGTAAGAGAGCTGCCACCAGGGCACTGAATTTCCACCACTAGAAAACGTATACTTCTAGTGAATTCGGAGATTGACGCTCGCTGATGGTAACCCTGCACCCATGCCCATCACTTATGGTATTGCTTTTCTAATACCTCATGAAGCAAGAGTTGTGTACTCCTACATCAGAATACTAGTCAACAGTTCCCGACAGTTCTGTTCTTTACTACCAGCATTGACTTCTATTCAGCAAGACTATAAGCGTAGTATTACCAGGGTTGATGACTCCCCAGCCAGTGGCCAGAGCCTTCTTGTATTCATTGAAGTCCGGCTTGTTCCATAAGCAGGTTGGTCTCACGTTATTGTTGAACTTCACGTCCTCCTCCAGCTCCAGCAGCGCGATATCGTTGTACCGCTTCGGGGGCTTGTACTCGGGGTGCTTGTGGATCTTCTTGATTCGCACCTGTTAAAACATAGTCGCTAACATAGAATATTCTAGAAAATACTTTCATATGAACTTGAGCAGTTTTTCTGTGCGATGTGCATGATCCTAAGTAACTCAAAATAATTATAGACGAGAGTATTACTTCAAACCATGCAAAAATCCTGGTGCTTTGGTTTACTTCGTCCAGTAGAAAATAAACATTAAAAAAGTATTAATTCCAAACAAATAAATCTGTAGAAAAATCGATTCTAGAATATTCTTCAATCGATTATCCGCAGACTGTATAAACAAATACTAAAAATCGAATATTCTAGAAATTACTTTCATATGAACTTGAGCAGTTTTTCTGTGCGATGTGCATGATCCTAAGTAACTCAAAATAATTATAGACGAGAGTATTACTTCAAACCATGCAAAAATCCTGGTGCTTTGGTGTATTTCGTCCAGAAGAAAATAAACAAAAAAATTATTAATTCCAAACAAATAAATTTGTAGAAAAATCGATTCTAGAATATTCTACAATCGATTATCCGCAGACTGTATAAACAAATACTAAAAATCGAATATTCTAGAAAATACTTTCAAATGAACTTGAGTAGTATTGTTTGTTATCTACTTAATAGTAAATATGTGTAAAATCTTTTCATTACTTTCACATTACTGGAGTATAGTAATATTAAAGCGTGGTAGTATAACGAAAACTGAGTTTCATGGAGGAAAACAGTATGTTGCAAGCACAGCCTTAGTTGACATCCACTTAGTTTGGTGAATATACGGCTATGACTCTATTCTAATGGAAGTAGGCTTGAATCCCAACAGTGGGAACATTAAATGCACTCTATGAACGTTGGTATGTCATGTATCCCTAACCGCCAGTGATATTTTGGTGCCGACCTTGATAGTCCATCGTCCTAACAAAGTTTTTCATGGACTCCTATATCAGAGTCGCTTGGACCAGTAATGAGGTTTGAGAAACATTTAAATTCCCAACTTTCCTTATTCAACTCTTTCACCGATATTATATATATCGATAGCACTGTATACCATAACGTACATCAACTGGAGTGGCACCGTCATTCACCGCGGGGTCCAGGTTCTGCTCCCCCAGTCGGACCGTCGTCGGCTCCCCGAACCTGGGTCTCTTGATGCAGTGACCCGCCGTCAGCACAAACCGCCTGCTGATCAGGCTCCCGCCGCAGCTGAATGTCAGCCCGTTGCCGCTAAAGTCTGGCCAGCCGACGGCTGCCTGGTGATGGAAAATAAACGAATAATGAGTAACAGTATCGCAGAAGACACCACATGACATCACCAAGATCTTCAGAAGAAACGCGCCGTCATATTCTTTATCAGCTGGATCCAAAAATAGGTAGAAAGAAATAGTTCCTCAACATATCAACGTGCAGAAGCTTATCAGGCAATCATGATGACTAAGAAGGAAGTAAAAGACACTCTAGCAGATGAAAGAAGACTTGGTTATATAAAATAAGAAGTAGACATTAAAGTAGAAGGTAAAAGTAAGTTTTTTACTCTGCACTTAAAAGAGAGGACACCTGCATCTTACTAGGATGTAGTAACTACCGAACGGTTGGAACATTTTCTTAACTCACCATATGTGGGAACTCGCCTTGCAGAGCATTCTCACCACCCACGATCAGCTCGACGCCGGTGTAGTTGCAGTTGACGTCGGTGATCGACATCGTCTCCGGCTCCGGCAGCAGGCTGATGAATTCCACTTGTTTCACCACCGACTTGCTGTACTCCTCGCACTCTGTAACGACAGCGAACCTTTACATTTGTGGTAGAAGGAGACTAGCATTGCTCAATAATCTAGATTTGACCATAAAAGCAGATGTTCATGGTTAAATTTCGACCAATCATCTAAAAATCCACTAAGTATTTTCAGAGTCCTAGGAACCAGGATACTTTGGTACGACTTCCCGACTCATACTCTTTTCGAAGGGACTCATAGAGTCCCAATGACGCGGAGACTAGTCTCCTTGCTGTATGCTCTGAATATATGAAAGAGAGAGAAACGAGATAAACCCTCTCTTTCTCCTGATTTTAGCGCGAGCCAGTTTGAGTAAAATGAAGACCAGGTAATGGCAAGAATAGCGCGGGAGCACCACCTCACAGATCCCACAGACCTGATGAAGAACTGAAAAGAAAATGGAAACTACTTGATGATCTTAATTATTCATCATGATCATCATCATGTGGGAGACGGTTTAGGATGTACACACTCTACTCTCCTCAGGTCATGAAAGTGACTAAAAAGATATAGCTTCAGAAATCGCTGAATTTTACTGTGTTCTAGTTGTTCTCCCTCTCTATCTTTGGTTCTGGCGCTGCAGCTAGTGAGATTACTGGAATCCCAAGTTGATGAGCACAATCAGTATGAACAGCATTATTCTTTTTGCGTTGGTTAAAAAAGAGGAAGACACTCACTTCTCTCGCTCACCCTCTTAGTGCCAGTCAGAGCGAGACCAGCCTGCTGGGATTCACTGCAAAAGAAACATGGATAGAGCATCAACTTGAAAGTGAGCGTGATGGTGACCACCAGCAACAGTACAGTTGTTTTATAATACCAAAAAATCGTTGATGGTAATTAACGAAGATAGTGAACCACCGCAGCTCTTATATTTTACCACCACTAAAAGCGTACAAATATTACTGTGTTCCAGTTTGATAGGCACTTCACTGCAGCTCTGGTGGTATCTGTCACTTGGTTCTTGGAAACAGGAACCCTACCACCAGTGCACAGTAAGAAAATTTAAAATCTACGGTTCATCACGCCATGATAGGATCGTTATAAAAAAAGCTTACAACGTAACAGGTTTCGGGGTGGTGGGCGGAGGTATCACCGAGATATCCTCCCTACAGCAGACCAGCACTCTCCTCAAAGAATACTCGCAGAACGTCGGCCTGATTCCAGAAGTCCTGTAAAACGGAAGCAAGTACATTTACACTACTATCCAGCAAAGGAGCTAGAGGAGAAACAAAATTAAAGCTGCTGATTGAAGAAATAATAATGATGGTCACAGGATCCATGGGATCAGGCTATCTCCTGTGAACTCCTGTCTTCTACTGTTCTTTAAAGGGAATCAAGGAGACCCAACGCCGGGGAGACTAGTATCGATGCCGTATATTGCGCTCTGAATATACGAAAAAAGAGAAAAACTTTGATTTCTAGGGTTTATATTTTATTCTCTCTCTTTCTCTCTTTATCACTCCAGTGCTGTAGTCATCTCCTCTTCGCCTTCGGCCATTGCGCGGTGACCAGCTGCTTTTTGTTTTGCGGAACTATGTACATTAGTACACTTGCAGTCAGTAAAAAAGTGTGGAAACTTAATTAACTTGACTGCTAAGAATACAAATTTTGTACGCAAGTTTATTTCATCGAATCGCTTCAGATATATCTAGACACAATAAAAAGTCCTAAAATTGTATTTACTAGCGATCTAGACATTAACCTAATACCAAAAATAAGTGAAAATAATGTCGATCATAGAAATATACTAAATTATTTAGGTATGCTATCCATGTACAGTTTGGTACCTGGTCACACAATAGCTACAAGGAATAATAATTGACTACACCATATAGATTTTGACAAAGCCATAAATGGTGTTGCTAATAATTGACTAGACCATATAGATTTTGACCAAGCCATAAATAGTCTTGCTAATAATTGACTAGACCATATAGATTTTGACAAAGCCATTAATAGTGTTGCTGATAATTGACTGGACCATATAGATTTTGACAAAGCCATTAATAGTGTTGCTGATAATTGACTGGACCATATAGATTTTGACAAAGCCATAAATAGTCTTGCTAATAATTGACTAGACCATATAGATTTTGACAAAGCCATAAATAGTCTTGCTAATAATTGACTAGACCATATAGATTTTGACAAAGCCATAAATAGTCTTGCTAATAATTGACTAGACCATATAGATTTTGACAAAGCCATAAATAGTCTTGCTAATAATTGACTAGACCATATAGATTTTGACAAAGCCATAAATAGTCTTGCTAATAATTGACTAGACCATATAGATTTTGACAAAGCCATAAATAGTCTTGCTAATAATTGACTAGACCATATAGATTTTGACAAAGCCATAAATAGTCTTGCTAATAATTGACTAGACCATATAGATTTTGACAAAGCCATAAATAGTCTTGCTAATAATTGACTAGACCATATAGATTTTGACAAAGCCATAAATAGTCTTGCTAATAATTGACTAGACCATATAGATTTTGACAAAGCCATAAATAGTCTTGCTAATAATTGACTAGACCATATAGATTTTGACAAAGCCATAAATAGTCTTGCTAATAATTGACTAGACCATATAGATTTTGACAAAGCCATAAATAGTCTTGCTAATAATTGACTAGACCATATAGATTTTGACAAAGCCATAAATAGTCTTGCTAATAATTGACTAGACCATATAGATTTTGACAAAGCCATAAATAGTCTTGCTAATAATTGACTAGACCATATAGATTTTGACAAAGCCATAAATAGTCTTGCTAATAATTGACTAGACCATATAGATTTTGACAAAGCCATAAATAGTCTTGCTAATAATTGACTAGACCATATAGATTTTGACAAAGCCATAAATAGTCTTGCTAATAATTGGCGATGTGGACGGATCAGACCCACGTTCAGCAGCAGACTGTTGCGGTGATGATGACCGTTCAAGAACTACTGATGATCATCAAACTGAAGTGTCAGTCAAATTGGGAAAACGCTTCAAGACTTCAGCTACTCCTTAACTGATGATTAAGGTTTATATCGTTAGACCGTTCATGCTGCTGTCGCCAGGATCGGTGTCCGAATGCAAGCTCTCTTTATATATGCTGATGATGGTAATGATGATGATGATGGATAACTCACACGAAATCCCTTTCAGCTGATAGGCAGTCATAAGAATGTCTGCAGCGGCCCACGAAGTTGCTTTTATCGTCGAAGCATCTCTCGTGCTCTGGAATCAGAGTTGATCATCATCAGCCACCTACCTTACTGTTAAGAGATTCATCATCTAAATTCTAAATCTGATGAGTGCAATCAGTTGCAGTGTGCATATCCTCAGTAATTAAAGTCCTCAAATAACTGGTAAAATTGGCAGTCTCTTCAACCTTTGGAACTTGCAGGTTGGGACCCAGAAAGCAAAGGATGTGCTGGAGTAGATATGATCATCTCGCAAGGAGACACCAGGACCCGTAAATCTTGGATCCCCAGGCACGTGCTTGAAAATTTCTGGACTTCGACAAAGATCAGGGTGCGTTTCAAAGGTCTGAAGGGATATGCAATTACATAACTGAGCCGTCCATCGAGGTTCTCGTTCAGGCTGGTGGAACCTGGAACCGGATTCGAACCAGTTAAACTGTGACAAGAAGCACATGTGGTCTTACCCATATTAGTCGACTTTAACGTCGCTTCAAAAAATAACCTCCGTCATCACGTGATGTATCACGAGATTGATGGTTCAACCGTAAACAGCTGACTCACCGCGCTGCGACACCACCACCACCACCACGCTGGTGACCAAGAGGAAGACCGTCAGTCCGATGTGCCTCATTCCGGTTCCGGTATTTACTGATTACTGTTCACCAGCGCGACGCGTTCATAACTGTAACGGAACAACTGTTTATGTTAGTACTTAACTTCCCTCCCTCTCCCTTACTCCCCTCTCCCAACACTCCCTGTCCTCTGTTCCTCAAAACTCTTACCAGAAAGTTGCTGAATACCTATATTGCCGCAACGCTCCTCCAACTGGAAGACAGTAATGTTTGAACACTGCCGGGTGGCAACAGAGACCAGTAGAAAAAACATTACTGTTATCCGGCTCAAAGGACCAGTAGCCCATGTCCAAGGTTGCAGCGTGGTATTACCAAGGTCAGCAAAATCACGAACAAATTGACGAACAGTGCTATTCATGTTATTAAGGTCAACGAACTCTTTACTGGGCATCTTGAAGGCAGGGGTCGTCAAGCTACGGGTCATAAATTGACGACCCCTGCTGTTCATGTTATTAAGGTCAACGAACTGTTTACTGGGTATATTGAAGGCAGGGGGCGTTAAGCTACGTGTCATAAATTGACGACCCCTGCTATACATATTATTAAGGTGACATTACTAGGTATCTTGAAGGCAGGGGTTATGAAGCTGAGGGTCATAAATTGACGACCCCTACTTATACTTTAAGATTAGACTACACAAATATATCTTTTTATTATTGCCTTCATAGAGGGCGCTTTTTGAACTTAAGTGTGTCGTGTAAACTTGAATACTTAACATGCGGTTGAGTACCTCAGGTTATCAGGGTCAACGGTGCGCGAGTAAGGACAGGAGAGTCGGATTTAATATGACAGTAAGAATGCGCAGTAAGGTTGTTTACAATGCACCGTGCTCGTCCATATGCGACGTGACCTTTGGGGTGTAGCTGTACCGGGGTAACGAGACCTAACATCTCATGTCTCAAGCCGTCGTGGCCACAACATGGTGCAGATGCATCCTAACTGGTACCACGGTGTTATAGGTGTGCGTATCACTTATAATCAAGTGAACGTCTTGCTCCTCTCGTCGTTTAACTGCTAGTTAAGATGATGTACAGTAATGTTTGCACATTCAAAAAAACACAAAAAAACCGCCATGTTGCGTGAACAGCTATCGAAGCTTGAGCAATTTCTTTTCAATTCTCGTTACTTCAGTAATATCACTGGCTACAGCGCCCGTAAAACCGGATAACAGTAATATACAGTAACGCTCGCACAGTACTGTTTATCGGCTAATAGAGACCCACCGCCAGTTAAATTTGTTCGGAATCATGTAGCCTTGAATCTTTACGAACGAACTCAACCCCCTACTACCCCTCTCACCATCCCCAGAACGTAAACAATAGACAATAATAAAACGGAATGTTTTTTTTTTCATTCCTTAATATTTAAAACAAATCGTTTGTTGACAACATATTGAGTTGGCTTCAAGATGAATGCCTGACACGAGGACGGTCGCGTGATGCGTGCATCTCACGCCGCCCGGTACGAACGGACGGGGACAGCTGCACTGCATACATCTGTCCCTCTCTAACAGTACACGAACATCTGCCGTCTCCCTCCCTCCTAACCGGTTACTCATTAAGGACGCCGTTGTATATAATTTTTCCTTGAATATGTAAACGTATTCGCTTACATTACGTCGCGGGGTTTTTTTAGTGTTTATTTAAAAACCCAAAAATTAAAAAAAAAAACAAAATCTTTTCCGTTTCCTTAATGGTTTGAGAGATAACGAGGATTCCCACATTTGAGGATAATAAGGATCCTCGTCTCTACCACAACATGGCCGACAAAAGATATAATATATTATGTATTATAAGTTTGATATATACGATCTGATGTTAGTAAGGACGAAACGAAACGAGCATGTAAATAGAATCATAACACTATTCCCACTGCTGGGATTGTAAGTATCCCACAAGGATTAAATCATGACCGTATTCCCACGGCGGTGAAGTGCGAGGTTGGTTCAAAGTAAATAAAGATGAACGACAGCATCTATCTATATACCACCGCGGCTACAACACTAATATGCAAACATTAGTGTTCCGGTTTGAAGGGCGCTGAATCTAATATAATTACTAAGTTAAAGACTTTCTATGTCTTTCAACCAGGTAGTTTGTCGGCGGTAGGTGTAAAATATTTTTAGTATTTATGTGAAGTCATTAGCGTTATCCGGTTTGAAGGGCGCTGCGGTAACAATAAATGCAATTATACAATGCGGTGCAGTGTATAACATCTTAACTGGCCACGACGTTGTGGGAGACGTATCACTTGATATCAGGTGAAAGTCTCGTTTGGGTGTAAAAAAAAAAAATCGAAGCCAAAGATCGAGGACAAAGTTTGAGGAAAAATTGGTGGAGGATTTATACACGAGGTGGGTTTGGTGCGGCGTCGCTTAATCACAAATCAAATCTACCCGTCATGATGAACAGCTCCAAGTTTTTTTTTTTTTTTATTATCCATTAAGCGACCGAACGGACGGGACGTTCGCCTGATGGTAAGTGATACGGCCGCGCGTAGCGGTAGTGCTAGTTAGCTCCTCACTTTGAGACACGGTAATTATACTTGCTACAGCGCCCTTCAAACCGGATCACAGCAATGTCCGCACAGCACTGTGTGTCGGCTGCAATAGGCGCTGCGGTGGTACCTACACGGTCTCCGGCAACAGAGACACTACCACCAGTAATAGCTGCAGCGCCCTTCAAACCGGATCACAGCAATGTCCGCACAGCACTGTGTGTCGGCTGCAATAGGCGCTGCGGTGGTACCTAGACGGTCTCCGGCAACAGAGACACTACCACCAGTAATAGCTGCAGCGCCCTTCAAACCGGATCACAGCAATGTCCGCACAGTACTGTGTGTCGGCTGCAATAGGCGCTGCGGTGGTACCTAGACGGTCTCCGGCAACAGAGACACTACCGCCAGTAATAGCTGCAGCGCCCTTCAAACCGGATCACAGCAATGTCCGCACAGTACTGTGTGTCGGCTGCAATAGGCGCTGCGGTGGTACCTAGACGGTCTCCGGCAACAGAGACACTACCACC